>JADMNL010000025.1:86572500-86635000 GCA_016271365.2 Neoceratodus forsteri
TACCTAGATGTCAACCCCCAATGTCAGATGCCCCCCCACAGCCTCTTGTTTTATGGATGGTGCCAATGTCAGGAACCCAATCCCTGTATCAGCATTATAAGCCACCCCCAGCAGTGTGGAACACTGGGGAGCCCACCCCCAGTGTCCTGAAATATTTATTTCATGTGATCCTGTAAAAAGAAAACAGTCTTCTGATGTACTTTTTGTTTAAATCTGAAAGCAAATAGTCCCTCATCATTCCCACCATTCCACTCCTCATCACAACTCTCCCAAGGAGCACCCACCAACTCACCACCCCTTACTCTATACTTACCACTGGAGGTCATTGGCTGTCACCTTCTGTGGACCAAGATATGTCTGCACTCTTCAAAGCGTAACAAGAAATGAGGACTCAAGGTAAGTGGCGTATAATGTATTTCAATGGTGTTGTAAACTTATGCTCATAACTTTGCCATTTTTAGGATTTGTTTCACCAAATTTTCAACATGGCCTTTTTGGGACCTTGCCTCATGAACGCTGACACTGACATTTCATTAATCAGGCCTGGAAGGTGATTTTGTGGTCGCTGCACAAAATCACCTTTCAAGACAGAATAATGAATGTTCACCACCAGTGTTGAGGTGAGGTCCCAAAAAGGCCTTGTTGAAAATTTGGTGAAAAAATTCCTAAAAATTGGCAAGTAAGAAGTATTCATTGAAATTGTTCTATACATGTGCATAACATTGGTAATTTTAAATATTTTGACTCCAAATTTTCAACATAATAATTTTTTTACACCCCCTCATGAACAGCTGTAATTTTTCACATCCTGTCCAAAATGTGTTTTCACAACTGTGGCATGGAATGGTATTTTGGCACAGATCTGAAAATTATCACCTATGGTGTTTATGAGGAGGGGTCATAAAAAGATTATGTTGAAAATTTGGTGTCAAAATATGAAAAAGTGCCAAAGTTATGATCATTCATTGCTATTTTGCTATGCCCATTTGTAACTTTGGAAATTTTAAACAAAGCCTTCTTATTACCTCACTTCATGTATGTCAGAGCTCTCATTTTTAGAATCCTGCTCAAATGTTCACACCTGTGGCATGGAATGGTGTTGATGTTGCACAGAATTACATTTTGGCAGGGATTTGAAAATGTTCTGTACCAGGTACATAAGGAGGGATAATAAGATGGCTATGCTGACAATTTGGTCACTGTTATCCTAAAAATGGAAGCACAGGGCCTGGAGGGCCCTGTGCTTCATCAGCTGCATACATAATGGTATATGTATCTATGGAGGGGTGGGAGCATATGGCCCTTGAAGGATACTAATATGCTACCACAAAAAGTAAGGAAATAATTTGGAAAAAAAACTGCCCCGATGGCCAATTACTGATTCTATAACTTGTTGGGGTATCCTAGTTTTTAATATTGTTTGACTGTTATGTTTTTACTCTTATTTTTAACCGACTCTAACTTGAATTTTGATTCTCATTGTTCGGTGCCCAAAGCATCTGGGAATGGGCACCATAAAAATAAAATTTGCCTTGCCATGCCTTGCTTAAAATCCCACCCTCACAAACCAGGCAGGAGAGCAGGTGTGGGGTGTGATTTGGGTTTTTCAAGCCTAACGCTCACCCCATTCTCATAAAGTCTACACATCTGACCTTATTTATAGAGTGTTAGGCTTGAGAAGCCAAAGGCACGCCCCGCACCTCCTCTCCTACCTGGTTTGAGAGGACGGGGTATTAGGGAAACCTACGCCTCCTTTCCCAACTTTTGTCACATTGACCCTAACTGTAGCATTAAGAAAGTTTTTTGCAACACAATATATATATATATATATATATATATATATATATATATATATATATATATATACACGGCAGAATATGACAAGGGTGAGAGTGAGATAGTAGAAATATCTCCATGAGCTGTCATTGAACTCTTGATATCCCACAGTTTGTACAACAGGTGTGGGTTTCTAGTTTCTGCCACTACAGTTTTAAACAGGGAAACTGGAAAGGAGCACTGTCAGCTTTTTAGGGATTTTCTACTGAATGTCAGCTGATGGTGCCTGTTGCCCAGCCTTTTGTTAAGAAACTGTTCACTGTGCCTTGTTTTTTCAAATAAGTAAAGTTTTGTACTGAAATTGCTAAAAATACCTTTTCTTGCAATGTGAGTCTTCGCCCACCATTGGCAGCTGACGAGCATTGCACATTTATAGGCTCAGCATAATGCAGAGGCACTAGTAAACTTGTTCATGCATGAGTTCATTTTTAAAGAGTATATGATAAATCTATGCTGTCAAAGTGGCTCATCACCTGAACATAAGAAAGTTACTGAACAGCCAAAATGAGCTTTATAAAATGATGAAAACAGGCTATAAAACTAAAGCCATGACTCTGAGCTTGCACATTAGTGCAACTAAATATGCATGCTCAGAGTCATGGCTTCTAGTTCAAACCATACACATATATAGAATAATGCATGGAGAGTTGATTATGAGGATTTTATGCACTCCTGAGGTGTGTGATGCCCCATAAACCCTGAGGCAAAGCCTGGGGGGCTTATATGGGCATCACACACCAAAGGGGTGCACAAAATCCCCAGAGAACTGCACTTCTCCATGCTTTAATTTTAATATTTACTGATTTGGGGTGTTTTTTGGTTTAAATTGTCTTTTTTGTCACTTTGTGAGGGTAACTGTTACCACCGACAAGCTTGTCTCATGCTGAGTGACCGACTGTGTAGTGCTTGTGAATGTCCAGTGTGAGGACAGCTTGTTCAGTGTTTTTTCTTGCGATGATGTGATACTGTTCTGCCCATGGTTTACGGAGCTCCATAAACAATGTATGTGGTTTATGGAGCTGTTGGACACTCGCTGGCAGTGAGTAATAACCACTAACCTGTAAATATTATTTTATAATGCTCATTTTCACTCTTCAGTAATTTTCTTATGTTCTGGTGACAAGCCACTTCAAAAGCATAGATTTATCATGTATCTGTTTAAAAGTAAAGCATTTATACATGCAAGATTTTACTGGCACCTCTCCTTATGAGTGTACTCAGCAATGTGGTTCTGATAAAGGTAGGAGGCAGTATCAACAGTCATTCAGTAGAAACTCCTGAAAAAGTTGACAGTGTCCAGCAGATGTTTTTTTAAGGTGGCTGTTGTTTCTGTATAATTCAGTTTTCACAGTTTCACAAGATGGAGTATGATCATGCAAATAGTGCTGTCCAACTTCATGCTGACAGGTTTCTGTTTGTAATAAGTATATCAGAATGTTCAGCATGAAGCAGCTGCACTCAGAAACTAACAAGGAATCATACTGAACTGTGACTGCTGTTTGAAACTGTGACATACCCAGGTGGCTAAGATAATAGTGATGACATACCCAACATGCAAGATAGCAATAATATCTCACTGATGTCCTGTGAGATAGTAGTTGTCTTGGTAAAGGGAAACTCACACCTATTGTATAAATATATACATATACATACACACACACACACACACACACACATATATAGTAAATATTATGCAGGCACAGTTGGATCTGTATATTAGTGATGAGTAAGCACTTTAATGTTAAACTTGTGTCAACAATGATAGGACAGTCACTACAGGTTCTATTTCAAATCCTTTATTTTTATCCATTTTAAATGCAAGTATATGACAGAAGTGGGCAGGGCAAAACATAAGGTTTTCTTTCTACCTGTGTTACCTGTACATGGTAGCATCCTGTGACTGCTTTTAAAATGGAGAAAATAATGGATCTGAAATGGAACCTATTATGATTGTCCTATCATCATTGTTGACACAAGTGGTGAAGTTCTAATTTTTCTGATGTACTGACTTTTGAGCTGACACCACCCACCCTCATGCTCACCTCTACAGTGACTACAAAAGTTATATAAATTAATACCTTTTTGCTCACCTATAACTAAAACACTAGGAGTATTTGAAACTTGAAACATGTAGGTTTGATAGAGTTTGGCCCAAGGTGTGTGATTTTATGGATTTTAGCTCCCAAACTAAAGTGGTTTCAAAAATATTTAAGAAAAAAAGTTCTGTATCTGAACATGCTCTGTTAGGAAACTCTGCACTTGGAAGATAACTGAATTTTTACAACCACACTATTTAATGTGGTCATTTTACAAGAATGCATTTGTGTATCAGGTCAGGTGGTACACTGGGGTGCCCACCCTTGGTGCAGGTTTGTCCCCCCCCCATAATGTTATCCCCACCAATTAGACACCTCTGGAATGTGGCAGTCAATCTGACAAAAAACTGAATTCTGTGTCAAGAACTGGGTTCCAGAATATGTTAAATACAATAAGAATAAACATAGGGTTCCTCTGTGGTGGAATGTAAACATCAAGAGAAATATTAATACCAAAAAAGGGCATTTAACAAATATAAAAAAATCCATCAGAGTTAAATTGGCAAAAGTTTAAAGCAAAAGCTAATGAAACCATAAAAATTGATAAGGTCTGCTAAACAGAGGATTGAATACAACCTAGTAACACTTACAAAAGACAACAAAAAAAGTTTTACAACTACATACTAAAAGGAAATCCCTCAGGAGTCAGTCCTTTTGTTAAAGAACAAGTTCTTATTAAAGATGAGAAAATGATGGCTGAAGAACTAAACACCTATTTCCTAAGTGTCTTTAAACCAAAAGAAAATATATGTCTAGATAGCATAGAAAGTCATGAAGAAATACTGCAATTCACAACAGAAGATATTTTGGCCGTAATTAAAATCACAAAATCTAACTCATCAGCAGGGCCTGATGATATTCCCCCCAAAATTTATAAAGAAACTCTCAAATGAATTAGCAGGGATACTAGCCCTATTATTTAATACATCTATATCAGAGGGAACCTCAACAGCTGCATGGAAGTTAGCAACTATCAAACCCATACAGAAAGGCATAAATAGATAAAATGGTTGTAATTACAGGCCTATTAGCCTTACATCTTGTGTAGGTAAACTAACAGAAAGACTCATGCACCCAAAAATTACTGCACATTTACAGGCAATGGGAATAGTTGACATATCCCAGTATGGGTTCACACAAGGAAGATCCTGCCAAAACAAGTTGATAAATGTCTTTAAACCTGTAAGTAATGCCCTGGATATGGGTTTACCTGTGGATATAATATTCCTCGACTATGAAAAAAACATTTAACTCAGGTAATATTCCTCGACTATGAAACAGCATTCGACTCAGTCTCCCACAAAATCTTAACTGACCAGCTGGTCAGAATCAAGCTCCACCCCAACATTATCAAATGTATTGAATCCTGGCTCAGAGATAGGCAGCAAAAGGTCATTATATGGGGAAAATATTAGATTGGGGTAAAGTCACCAGTGGGGTCCCACAAGGCTCTGTACTGTGACCTATACTGTTTAATATCATGATCTCCAGTAAGCAAACTTCAAACAGGGTTTGGATTAACAAGTATGCTGATTGCAGCAAATTAGGTGGCATAGTAAATGACAAACAGTCTATCAGATCTTTAAAAACAAACCTGGACAGACTAGCTAGTTGGGCAACAGAGGAATACAATGACATTTAATGTTTGTCAATGCAAGGTTATGCACCTTGGCAAAAACAGCAGCATAGCTGGTTACACACTGAATGATACTCAGTTGCAGGTTGTGATGCCTGAAAAGACCTAAGTATTATCATCACAAACAATCTGAAATGTGATACTCACACCAACAATACTGTTTAAAAATGCCATGGCATAATCAGATGTATTCTTAAACATTTTAAGAGTAGGAAACCCGAGGTCATCATTCCACTATACACCAGCCTGGTGAGATCACATATTGAATAATGTGCCCTCTTCTATGCACCCACCTCACTAGTGGGGGAAGCCATTCTAGAGAAAGTCCAGAGGAAAATTACTAGAAATATCAACAGTGTGACTCACATGGAGTATGAGGACAGACTTAAGACACTTGGACTGTACTCCCTCGAATACAGAGCCCTGAGGGGTGATCTATGTTTGGCATATAGGGTCTTTTAAGATCCAACCTTGTTTGAAACCATCTGCCTCATGAAGCATGAATCAGCAAATAACACAAGATTGTACAAACTAAAACTTTATGTCAGTCCTAATAAAACGGTTAAAAGAAGTAATTATATCACTCAAAGACTGCTACCAATATGGAATTCCCTACCTTTGTCAGTTGTATCAAGTGAGAATATTGAACAATTCAAAATTAGACTGGATCAGTATATGGGTGACAAAAAATTATTTTTCCACCATTAGAGTATATAATGGTGGTGTGTTCAGAATGGGCTTGCCCTCAAACTTGTATATAGCTATGAACCTATGAACCATCAACTGACAATTAAATATCCCAACAAAGGGGTGCCCAATCACCACTGTCAGCATAGACTTCCCCCTGACCCAGCAGTCTAGGAGATGGGGGAAACCAACCCTGGTGCCCCCAGGTATCAAGCCAGCACTGGGATGCCCAATCCCCAATGTTGGTAGGTACCTGAAATAAAAAATAAATCCCTCAACATCTGTTTTTTTTTGTAAACCTACGATAAAGAAAATGTTCCTTTGTTGTCTTGCACTACTGTCCCAAATCCCCCATCCACTCCTCCCTGACCCTTCACTCAGTACCCAGCACACCACAACCCTCTTACCCTGTATTACCTATTTGAGGTCCAATGCCGTAATCATCTCTGAACCAGAGACACATCTTAACTCTTCAATGCAAGACCAGGAACTGAGGAAATCAGATAAGTGCAGTTAACGTATTTCAATGCATTCCGAATTTGTACTCATAACTTGTTCATTTTTTTAATATTTTTCTGCAAAATTTTCAATGTGGCCTTTTTGTGACCCTTACACATGAACAAGATGAGTGAATTGTTCAAATATAGCCTGAAAGGTGATTTTTAAGTCACTCTGCAAATTCCCTTTTGGGCAGGATTTGGAAATTTTCACCTACTGACTTCATGAGTTGGGGTCATAAGAAGACTATATAGCAAATGCAGGGTACAAATACTAAAAACATCAAAATTATGAATCTACTTTGAAATGTTTCAATGCTCACGATAATTTGGTAATTTACATTATTGTGACTCCAAATTTTCAACACAGCCACCCCGCCAATCGCTGGCCCCAATAATAAAACATCCATAGTGTCTAGTGAAACCCCCACCCCACCAATCACCAGCCCCAATAAAAAAGTCCCTGTTGTCTAGTGGATTCCCCCACCACACCGATTGCCAGCCCCAATAATAAAAAATCCCTGGTCTCTAGTAGAACCCCACCAACCCACCAATTGCCGGCACAAATAATAAAAAAATCCCTGGTGTCCAGTGGAAACCCCCACTCTACTGATCACTAGTCCCAATAATACAAATCCCTGGTGTCCAATGAAACCTCCCCACCCCATCAGGTAGTGTCCCCCAGCCACCACTCTTCTCCCCCCAGCCCCCACCCCAGCCCTGACCTGGCCATTGGCACAGCCCTACACTCACCTCTATGGCCAGCAGCCTGACTGACATAATCTGATTCTGAATGAATGAGTGCATGCTTGTAAAAGCACATGCTTATTCATTCAGTCAGTCAGCCAGCTCATCATTGTAGTGGATGTTTTTCCTTGGGCTAGAGAAGGGAGGGGGGCTACTCCAGTCTTCATTGGGGGGTGGGATGAGAGGAACGGTGTTGTGGACCCTAAGAGGTGACTGGAGGGCTATGCTGGTTGCCCAGTCAGGGACAGGATGGGGGCCAGGGGGGAGTGGAGTAGAGTGGTTGTCAGGGGAGCACTATCTGATGGGGCTGGGGGCAGGGTGTTTCACTAGACACCAGGAATTTTTATTATTGGGGCCAGCAATCAACATTATGGGGGTTCCACTAGACACCAGTGATTTTTTTATTATTGAGGTTGGCAATTGGTGGGGTGGGGGGTCCACTAGATACCAGGGATTTTTAGTTATATATATCATTTCTTTTTAAAATGGGGCTGGTGATCAGCATTGGGGGGGACCCACTAGACACTAGTTATAGATCAGGGGAGGTGTTGGGGCATTCCTTATTTGTAACCTCTACTTGTTTTAAGTTTTTTAAAGAGAAATTTGCACTTAAACCCCCCAAAGCAAGTTGAAGTCACAAGTGGTGAATTTTGGTTAATTTGGAAAAATTACACAAAGTGCTCCACAGAGGCAAATTTGACGACTTCTCTGCATATTCACCCACAGAGTAAAACTTTGCTGCATCTCTATTGACAACTCCAAGGAAGATCCCACCACTGATCTGCCAAGACTCCAGAGACCCAAAACCCTAATATCTTTTCCTTTTGCTGTTTGGGCAGCGGGGTTGGTAGTTAGAGATGGAAACCCTAGCATCACATCTCCATACTTTTGTGGTGTTATCTTGAACCCCAGCTGGTGCATTGACACTGTTTTTTGCAAAGATGTATATGCAATATACAGTACATATTTACAGTGTGTTGTGGAGCACTGCATAGTCAAGTGCTCTAAGCCACCAGTAACAGCCATATATCAAGCATAACAGGACACCTTGAAGTGTGCTGTTTTTCTTACAAAAGTGAAATAAATAAAAAAATATAATTCAATGTCATGATATCACAAGTTTCCATATATGCTATGCAAGAAACCCAGATGCTCATGTGATACTCTGGGCCAATCAGATTCCTAGGATTCTTGTCAACTGTTTTATACAATGCCTTTCAAACACACAGTATGGCAAAGTACTTTAAGAAACATTGAGTTAGTTGCTGGTAGAACAGCACTGTATATGGGTGACATGCAATGGCAATTAGACACAGTAATACCACACACACACACACACACACACACACACACACACACACACAGCCTGTGCTATGAAGAGGGAAAATGGTGGAGAGGACATCAGGGATAACACCCCCTTGTCTTCTGACATTTATCAGAAAAAGTCATAAGGGACCCTGGTTTAATATCACACTTAAAGGATGCACTCATGACAGTGCTGCTTCCCCACTTGCAGCACCACACCACAGCACCCACAGAACAACACTGCAGTATCAGTGTTGAGTACTAGCCTTAGTGCCTGGTACAAGACATGAACCCATCTGTCATTTGTGCACAAGTGCTAACTGAGCCACTGATACTGTGCAACAGTATGTGTATGGTACTGTATGTGTATATATTTATTTACAGTATAGGTATTTTTTTACCAGAAAAGACACACTGAGCTTTGACAGCTCATCTCAGGTGTTTCCTGGATGTGGGTTACATGTATATGTTTTAGCAACAGCACAAATGTTGGCAAGGACACCAGGGAAATAACCCATGCCTATGATACTGTAAGTTGCATGGGACTTTACCTTCTGCCTTAACAGCTGCTAGGGATGTACAGAAGGGACCTCAGTTTAATGTCTCATCTGAAGGATGGAATCTCACAATGGAAGATCCACTAATGCTGAACTATATTCAGTAATGGGTATCAGTCAGGGCTTAAAGTGTGTAGGATCTCGCAGGGTCTCAGACCCAGCAAAAGATCTTTCAGGGACTTGAGGGGGGGTCTCACAGGGTTTGTATGCAGGGCCTTTACTCCATGTTTGTTTCCCCTTACCATCACTTCAAGAAGGCAGTATGACCCCTAAGTTCCTTTATCCCTCAATTTCTGACGGTACCTTCATGCTTTGTGCTTCTGTTTTAAGTTATTATTAAAAACTTGAACAATAATGGAAAAGCACATTCCACACTATGAAGGAATAAAGGACTTCCACAGTAATAGTCCATCCATCTTTTTATAATTATGACCCATAAAGATCTGGCAGTTTTTTTTCTGCACATTTTATGAACTGGTATCATCAGCCCAAGTTCCTGATGTGGTACTGGAATCCCTGAACTTCCATTCCCTAATCTTCTTGCCCCAGAGATAAACATGCAATGCTCTGAGCCACTGACATTGCTGTCTGTCTGTCTGTCTGTCTATTTATCTATCTATCTATCTATCCATCCATCTATCCATCTGTCTACATATATCTGTGTATGTATGTGCTGTGTTCAGTGCATTTGTGGTTATGGACAAGACCTAAATGAATGGGCCAAAAAGGAAATGCATAGAAATACATTCTCTTGTTTCCTTTTTATAGTAGTGGGCAAAATGTCATAATTTATGATACTAAATTGATACAGTTCTTCTGATAATTAAAGACTCTCATTAAGAGGTGAAAACACGTCCCTTGCATTGGCAATAAAAGGCACTTGGGACTTCAAGAGGTTATACACCAAAATCAATAACCTGCCATTTTATAATTAAAAAGCAAAATAAATGTTGGCAAAAAGTCCACTAAATTAGGAAAATTACCTGTGAGAGAAATGGAAAATATTGATTTTAATTTACAAAATATGTTAACCCCCCATGCCCTATGCAGTGAGACAATTAGCACCAAGGTTCCTATTTTTTCATAAGCCAGGGTGAGTCGATAATTACAAAATAGGCTTATCACAATGACATTTATTGCTAATACAGAATTCCTTCTGGAATAGGGGAGGTGACACACACTTTATGCTGTAGTTTGTCATAAGGTGTGTGAAAAAAGTATTTTTTTTCACTTTTGAGGAAACTTTGATGAACACAGTACTTAGACACAGTTCAATCTTTAATTATATATTCTCTACCTCCTCACCCCACCTTTGTAATTTATTACTACAGTCAAATAATTTGCATGAAAACAGGGTTACGCCCACTAAAGTACAGCTGTTTAATACTTTGCTTACATCATAATCCTGTGTTTGCCACATCACAGTTTGCTGCTGCAGCAATGATTATGATATCACAACGGAGGACTGTGAAATCAGCAAATGATTAAGCATCTGGAGAAGCACAGTTGCAGGAATCAGGAATCTGTTTTCATGCTCATGAACTTTGCAATGATGACTAAAAGGAACACAGAATTCTGGACATTGATATATAATGTGCAGTATAATGTATGAAATAAAGTAGGAGCAGTGAAGGGAAACTTCATAAAACTAGGGAGGGGCCTCCAACAGGTAGCATGCACAGTCATTTTTCCCAAGGTGCTACCTGTGCACACCGAAGCAGAGGCAAAGACACTCAGCACCAGGGCATTTAATGAATGGTTGAAGGAATGGTGCATGGAGGATGGTTTTGGTTACATCAGGGACTGGGGACCACCATGGGAGGATATATGCCTATATTAGAGAGACTGCCTGCATCCTTTTAGGAAGGAGAACATAGTCCTTCATGCCAGGTTTAAATGATACGTGGGTGAGCATTTAAACTAGGCAGGGGGTTGAAATGAAACCAAAGGAGGCAACAATTGCTTCTACCTGGCTAGTAAAGTGTTAGGGAGAGAAGACCCAAGCAGAGAAAACACCTCTAGAGATGATGTGCAGAAAGGCAAAGACTGGGATATGAAAGAAGAAAATCAGAATATAAATCAGGTAGCAGAGAACAGAGAATTAATGGGGACCCGGAATGGTGAAGATAAAAAGCGAAGGTGATAATCAAGGGGTATATCAGGAAACAACACAGGCAGGGATGGAACCGAGAAGCAGGGTAGAAGGCAGGAGCGGGAAGGTATGAAAATGATGTGCCCTAATGCAAGGAGCCTTAGTAACAACATTCTAGAACTGGAAGTCATCATTGCAGAGGTTAATCTGGATTTAGTGGCCATAACAGAGACTTGGTGCACTGAGCACCACAAATGGGACATGATCATATCAGGTTACTCTCTGTTCAGAACTGGGGAGGAAAAGTGGAGGGGGTTATATTTTGTGAGGTAGGGAATCAAGGCCACAAAGGTACAGGGGCACAAAGAGGAAAAAGAGGGTCTGGAAGTACTGTGGGTCAACCTGGAGGCAGACTCTGGGTCAAGTATTCATGCCAGGATAGGGTACATAGCTCTAGCTAACAGTCAGGTTGAACAGATGGATAAGGCACTTGGGGAAGCCATCATCAAAAAGGCAAGTAAGGGAGAGGTGCTGATAGTTGGCAACTTCAATCTGCCAGTTGCCAGTGTGGAGGGAAGCCTTCCAGTAGTGGCTTCAACAAGGAGTAAGGTCATCCTCGACTCCCTACAAGGGGCATTTCTGAGGCAGCTAGTCAAAGAACCTACTAGGGATGGGGCAGTGTTGGATCTGGTGCTTACAAACAGGGACTGCACTGAAGATGAACTAGTGATCAACATATAATGTGGTTTAACATAAAGACAGGAGTGCAGGAAAATCACACAAGGATGAGGGTTCTGGACATTAGGAGTGTAGATTTTAAAGAAATCGGTTACTGCCTCCAGAACTTCCTAATGGGGTGGAGGATTGCCAGGGAGGGGCAGAGGCACTGTAGGCAATAATAAGGGAAGGCATTACTAAAGTGCCCAACCTATGCTTGAAGGAAATGAAAAAATACAGAAAAAAGAGACCACTATGGTTCTCCAAAGAAGTGGCAAGGGCGGTAAAAAAAGGGTTGTATTCAAGGGGTGTAAGGAAACAGGAAAGAGGAGAACAGGGAGGTGTACCTAGCAAAGCAGAAGGAAGCAGGTAAAGCGATAAGGGGAGCAAAGGTGAAGGCAGAGGAAAGGAATGCCAAGGGGGTCGCTACAGGGGATACAAATTTCTTCAGGTACTTAAGGGGAAGGAAAGAGGAAAGCAAGGGTAGGAATCATCTTAAACAGATACTTCTGTTCAGTCTTCATAGTGGAGAGTGGAGGGGTGGATCACTACTATAGGTAGAATCATGGATAGGGTGGGTAAGGTGGACACAGGTTCATTTTATGAGGAAAGAGTACTGAAGCTCTTAATGTGGAGAAGGCAATGGGACCAGATGGGATTCATTCCAGGGTACTAAAAGAACTCAGAGAGGTGCTAGCTACCCCACCTTGCTTGCTCAACAACCTGGCTTGTGCAATATCTCACTACAAACAGGAGTGGTTTTGGAGATGTGGGGAAGGGATGACATTGTCCTTCTACATAACAGTGAAGGCAGGGAGGAGGCTAGCAACTTCAGTGGTGGGAAAATTAATGGAAACACTACTGAAAAAGACTGCTTGAATCCAATGGGCTGCATGACCACATACAACATGGATTCACGGGGTCATGCCAGGCAAATCTAATAGAGTTCTCTGACTGGGTGACCACATAAATTGATCAGGGGAAAGTAGTGGGCATGGCCTACTTGGACATCATCAAGGCTTTCAAAATGGTAACATATAGAAGGCTGATTAGGAAGTTGATCAACCTAGGAGTGGGATCTATAGTGGTAAACTGGGTAAGAAACTGATTAAAGGATAAGAGTCAGAGGATGATAGTTAACAACACTCATTCTAAAGAGGGGAGAGTGACAAGTGGAGTACCACATGGCTTGGTACTGGGACCAGTCCTCTTCAATATATTCATAGGGAACATTGCAAGAGCTGGAAGGGAAGGTATGCCTTTTTGCAGGTGACACAAAAATCTGCAATAGGGTGGACACTCAGGGAGGGGTAGAAAGAAAAGGCGCAGAGATCTTAGGAAACTTGTGGAATAGTCAAAACATGGCAGCTGGAGTTCAATGCCAAAAAGTGCAAAATAATGCAATTAGGGCATAGAAACCTCAATATTGAGTAAAGAATATAGAAACATACAGTTTGGAAGCAGATAAGGTACCACTTGTCCCACCCAGTCTGTCCATTTTTTCCTACCTACAGTATCGCTGCAGACCCTACTTGATCTCTGGCTCTTTCTTCCTCACTGTTCCCTTCCACTAAGATTCCCTTATGCCTATCCCATGCATTCTTGAACCTCACCACCATTATTGACCCCACCATCTCCACTGGAAGACTGTTCCAGGAAACCACCATCCTTTCTGTGAAGATGTACTTCCTCACATCTTTCCTGAATCTACTCCCTCCAGCTTCATAGCATATCCCCATGTTCTTTAGCTTCTTTTTTCTGAAAAATACTTCCCTACTGTACCTTATTTACCACCATAAGGTATTTAAAGGTCTCTATCATATCCCCTTCAGGATGGGGGGGTACTAAAAGTCATTCAACAGGAAACAGTATCTTGTGGTTATCATATCTGAGGACCTCAAGGTGGCAAGGCAGTGTGACAAGGCAGTAAGTATGGCTGGTACAATACTGGAATGCATAGGGAGGGGTATTACCAGAAGAAGGAAGGAGGTGGTGTTTCCATTATATCCTTCATTGGTTGGATCACACCTGGAGTACTGTGTTCAGTTTTTGACACTGCACTTCAGAAAGGACATATACAGGGTAGCGGCAGTCAAGAAGAGGGCAACTAGAATGGTATGTGGTACACACTAGAATCCTTGCAAGAAGAGATCACAGGATCTCAACTTGTATAACCTAGAAGACAGATAGAGAGGGAAGTTTCATGACAGAGACCTACAAGTACCACAAAGAGGTGAACAGGGTACAGGTAGGGACTCTCTTTTAAATGAAAACATACACAAGGACCAGGGTGCATGCGATGAACCTGGAGTTGGGGAATTCAAGAGTTGATGTGAGGAAATATTTCTTCCCTGAAAGGGTTGTGGATGCTTGGAATAGATTACCAGTTGAAGTGTCGGAGGCTATAACAGTGGGGAGTTTCAAGCATGCATGGGATAGACATAGGGGAATACTAATAAATCAACAGAGAAGAGGTAGAGACAACAGAGATCAGACAGGGCCTGATAAGACAGAAGAGGTAGGGAACATCTAGGCAGACTAGGGAGTGCCAAGTAGTAATTTTCTGCCATCAAATTCTATGTTTCTATGTATGGGCAACCATACGCAACAAGGCTATTTCCATCAAGGAGTGATGTGACTTCACAGACTAGCACTGTGTGAAAATAAATTTCAGTGGCAGAATTTGCAGGAAAGTCAGAATTTCATTTCCTTGAAAGTTCGGAAATCATTTTGGCAACTTTTGCTGAAATTCCACCAGTCTCACCTTCACACTGATTGCTGGCCTGATGTAAAACTTCCCTGGTGTCTAGTGGTGCTAGACACCAGGGAACAGATGGACTTATTTATTTGTTCCAGGATGACTTAACTAGCTTCTTTTTATTACAGGGGATTGGGGATAGGGAAGGGGGTCAGCTAGACACCAGGGAAAGATTTTTTTATTAATATAGGGCTGGTGATTGATGTTGGGGGGACCATTAGACATCAGGGAATTTTACATTACATGGGGCTGGTAATCGGTGAGGGGACCACTAGACACCAGTGAATTTTATATTTTTTTAACATTGGGCCAGCGATCAGCAGTGGGGGTCACCACTAGACACCAGGGAATTTTATATTTCCCTGGAGTTTTGGACTCAAGGAACATATGGAAACAACTCAATTCCCTAAACATATCTAAATCCAGAAGCTTAGATGGCCTTGAGGCCAGGCTGTTGAGAGAGGAAGCTGATGTTACAGCCTTACCCTTGACAAAACTGTTTAACAGAAATCTGTGCTGTGGACATTTCCCCTCTACTCCAGAAAGGTGCAAAAATAGTTCCAGTGTTCAAGAGAACTGACTCACACCAGGCAGACAACTATTGTATGATAGCTCTGCTTTCTACAGCTTCTAAGATTTTCAAATAAGAAATGTATAAACAGGTTTACACATACCTGGCTAGTAACCATCTTCTCCCCAAGCAGTCTGGATTCAGGCCAATGCATTCAACACATACTGCTTTGGTAGATTTCTTGGACATCATCTCCTATACACTGGAAAACAGTGCATTGGGGCAGTGTTCGGGATCTATCAAAGGCCTTTGATACTGCACACTAATCACTAATTTTACACAAATTAGAGTCCACTGGGTTTAGCACAGAGGTAATACACTGGTGTAAATCCTACTTATATGGATGTAATCAAGTAGTGTCTACTCGTGGTGTACTGTCAGATCCAAGAGAAGTGAGCAGAGCCATACCCCAAGGGTCTATATTTGGGCCACTTCTGTTCATTATATTCATTGATGAGTTACCAAGAGTTCTTACAGAATGTTCTGTTAAATTATATGCAGATGATATGGTTTTACTCTATCCTGAGAGAAAATGTAGTAGTAGTATAGAAAAAGTGCTCCAACAGTTTAACAATCTCGAAACTTGGTTAGCAGAGAATAAATTGGTATAGAACATAAAGAAAACTAATTTGATGTTATTTAAAATTAAAGCAGGTGGTGCTGGTACTTTGTTGACTGATATAATAATTACATCTGTTACAGGAATAGTATTATAGCAGGTGTCTTCTTATAAATTTCTGGGACTGTGGGTTGACCCTGATTTGAGCTTTGACACTCACATACGGTATGTTTGTGCCAAGGTTTCACAAAAATTTGGAGTCCTCCACAGACACAAAAACTTTATGACACATGAGACTAAGGAGAAATTGGTTAATACAGTAATAATTCCTTTAATAGATTTCAGTAGTATTATTCATTGTTCCGCCAAAAAAATTACTTTGCAGAAGCTTGACAGACTTCAATACTGACTAGCAGATTTATTCTTGATTTGGCCAGTCCTTATTTATTTATTTGAATTTTGGTATGTACTGCTGTTATATATGTTATGCATTGCACCATCATTGTAAAATTCTTCTTCAAATAAATTTGGCATCTCTGGAGCTTAGGAGAGAAAGACTTCTATGCAATTTTTTATACAAACGTGCAAAGGGTTTAGCATCAGACTACCTTACAGATAAAATGACACCAGACACAACATGTTATTTACTATGAGTCAAGAAATCAAGGGCAGGGGACAGAAAGTCCCAAGAGCAAAAAAACAGATATGGGCACATGTGTTTCGACTATATTACAATAACTAACTGGAATTACCACCCCCTACAGTACATAACATGTCTACTTATAAAAGTTTCAAAAATGCTTTTATAGAATTTTCTCTTTTTGTATAAAATTGTTATTAATTTTTCTTAACTTTATACTCTATGATTGCATGTAATTTTCTCATTATGTCATTATTTTGTATGTATGTGTAACTTGTGTACATAGCAGCCCCCCAAATAAGCTTTGCCTAGTGCCTTATCCTGTTAAAACATAAATACACTTGAACTTGATATTACATTAGGGCCAGTGATTGATAGGGAAGGGGACCACTAGACATTAGGGAATTTTGTATTACATGTGGTCAATGATTGGCTGTGGTGGGCCACTAGACACCAGGGTGATGTTAAATTTTATTGGCAGGTGATCAGATGCAGGGTGCTACTAGAAGAGTGGGAAAATTTGCCCAAAACACATTCAGAAGATTTCTGAACCAACAAATGTGGAAGTTTGGAAAATTCTGTGAAAAATAGCGAGCTTTTGTGAAAGTTCCATTCAAGCGGAATTCACAACTTCCACCCAGCACTATCACAGACCTTAATAGCAAAGTTTTAGAGGTCTCTATGATTTCACTTCACCCTTAGTTGGAATCCTTAGCCTTGTTGTGTATGGTTGCCCGTACATTATTTATTATTTTTTTTTATACTTTTTTTTTATCCCACCTTACTACCCACTTGCCCCCACTTCTTCAGACTTGACCATTTCCAGTGACCATCCCATGGAGTCTGCCGCTAGAGTGTCAGGTATACTCCTATGTCCCTCTTACCTTTCCTCTGGAGTGCCTACACATTGGGTTCTGCCCATGGTAGGTGATCCGGGATATTAGGTTAGTCGTCATCTTAGCGGTGAGTGGGGTGTTTTTCCATTTACTCCCTTTGGTCCCACTACCCCTGAGGACATCAGCATGCAGGACTGATGTCCAGGCAGACAGTGTGCTGATGCACATCACTGCCAAGTGCCCACAATGTCCTCCCCTCCCTGGTTCCGAAGAACTGCCTGTACCCCGATGCCCGTGCTTCTACAGGCACCGGTGCATCGGGTGCTCAAAGCACCCAAGCAACCCTCCCTTGGAGGTGGAGAGAATCCATTGGGATACTCAATCCTCCTCTGACCCCCGATGACCTGAGTCCATTCTTGAACCCGGGTTGCCGGTGTGGTGCAAGATGTGGCATCCAGTGCCTCATCCCTCAGTGCCACCGGGCTGGCCCGCCTGTACATTATTTTATATACAGTAGTATATAATTGCATTAATTCATTTACCTTCTTTACAACTCTGTCTTGAACTGAAGTCAAATGAACAGAAAACAGCAAACAACAGGAGAAGAACAAACACATTTATCTGGTTTTACTATTAGCTACATGATCATGCAACCTTTATAGTAGTTCATTTTTAACAAACTGTTCTCTTGGGGTGTTTTCAATCTTGTTGATATTTTTGTTATGCGGCATCTGCAATGTAGGTAAGAATAAAGAATTGTAATAGGCAAGAGATTATATGTTGTTGTACTACAGAAGTGAAATAGGTACTGTGTTACAAAAGTATTCCAACATTGATACTGTGGTACAGCAGCATCTGGGCATGTATAGATTTCCAAATAAAAAAACACTGAACAATACACTACAAATAAAATAATATATGGGCAAACATGCACAACGTGGCTGTTTCCTATCAAGGGGTTGGGATGACATTACAGGAACCTCAAGAGTGAAACTCAAGAGGTCCCTGATGTCATCTCAACCCCAAGATGGAAATACCTGCTGAGTGATATTTTGGTTGTCTGTATATTATTTTTGTAATACATAAGTACAGTTACTGGAGTGGGCTGTGGTACTTCTGTTTTGGTAAATACAAGAAAAAAAAATAATTTTAAAATCTGAATTGTAAAATATAAATTACAAGTAGGTGTTTTGGGTGAGTGTGGAGGCAAAGGAGACTGTTGGGACAAACTTCAAAAGAAAATGTAGTATGGTAGTGAGTTTACTTTTTGTGACCTTTGAACTGTACTACAGCAACTTTTGGTGACATAAAAACACAGAAACATAGAGGTTGAAGGCAGAAGGAGACCGCCAGATCCATCTAGTCTGCCCATAATGTGGCCTATTCAGTTGTCTTATTTAGTTCATTTGTTTCCTTTTAGAGTAAGGGCTGCCTTTTGTCCATCCCATGAATTCTTGAATCCCTCCATGATAGTTTTTCCCACAACCTCCGGGAGCAGGTTGAAAGGCAAGGCAAAGTTTATGTATCTGGCACCCAATCCTGGAGGCTCTGGGTACCTAACATATAGAAGGCAGGAAAAATAAAACCAAAACATCATATAAAGGTAATAAATGTAATAAAACCAAGTTAAAACAATACATAAAATAAATAGATCTTACAGCAGGTTAAAATACCTCATCTGGGAACACTGATGAAAATAAGTGGGCCTTGAGATGAATCTTAAAACACTTGACCGAGGTTGCCTCCCCAATATAAAATGTCAAGGCGTTCCAAAGGACTGGGCTGGTGACACTAAAAGCCCAATCACTGGCAGTTTTATGACAGGTCCTAGGAACCTCAAGGAGGTCCCTGGTCGAGGAGCGGAGGGATCGGACCAGGGCAGTCAGTGTCAGAAGGTTAGCCAGATAGCCAGGGCCTAGTCCATGTAGGGCCTTATAAGTGAGTAATCTCATCCTGAAGATAACCTTCCACTTGATGGCAGCCAGTGCAGAGCCTGCAAAACTGAAGTCACATGACTAAGCCTAGAAAGGCCAGTCAGTAACCTGGCAGCAGTGTTCTGCACCAGCTGAGGCTGGTGGAGGGTACCTCTGGAGACCCTGAAGTAAAGAACATTACAGAAATCAAGCCTGGACATCACGAAGTCATGTACTAGTATGGGTAGGTCTTCAGGTGGAACTAGGTGTTTGATCCTGGTGATATTCCTGTAGTGGTAAAACCACTTTGGACAACAGATTACATCTGAGCTTCAAGTGTCAATCTGTCATCCAGGATCACAGCAAGATTTTGCACCCTAGTGGAGGCTATCAATGGTGTAGGTCCCAGGAAAAGACCTGAGGCCCCATCAGTCACATTCCCATCATGCCCTCAATTGCTCCAATACCAGCACCTCCATCTTGTCAGGGTTCAGTTGCAACCAGCTGGAGGATATCCAGTCATTGATCTTAGCCAGGCAGATGTTAAGCACTCCCACAGTATCTGATTTTCCAGGGGCAAAGGACAGATACAACTGGGTATCAACTGCATAGCAATGAAAACCCACATTGTATCACCTAATGAGATCTCCCAGGAGCAGCAGACACACTGCAAATAACATCAGTGACAAGATTGGGCCTCGTGGAGGAGGAGAAATTACCCATCACTACCCACTGCTTCCTGCCTATGAGATATGACTCAAACCAGCTGATGACAGTGCCAGTGAGTCTGCAATTCTGTCTGAGGTGATCAAGAAGCACAATGTGATCTACAGTATCAAATGCTGAAGAAAGATGGAGGAGAACAAGAACTGATCTGTCTCCTCTATCCATAGCCCTGAGGAGGTCATTATGCACCCTAACTAATGCCATTTTGGTGCTATGCCTGACTCTGAAACCTGACTGGAGGGCTCATAGATATCAAAGGACATGAGGTGCTCCTCAAGCTGTTGGACCACAATCTTCCCAACAACCTTAGCCAAAAAAGGAAGGTTGGAGATAGAATGGTAATTTGCCAAGATATCTGGGTCGAGAGATGTTTTTTTCTGAAGGGGCCTCACCAGAGCCTCATTCAAAGAATCTGGAAAGACCCCCTCCAACAACAAACAATGAGCAATCAAGGTCAACACCAGGCCAACAGAACCAGCACATCTCATTAAGAAACATGTTGGAGCCAGGTCCATCTCACAATATGTATGCTTCAGCCTAGAGATAACTCCAATGACCTCAGCCTTCTCAACTGGTCTAAACTGGTCTAAACTCATTCCAGACAGGCAGAGTGCCTCTGTGACCCCCAAGCCAAACACTGCGAGCCAGAAAGAGGACACTCTGTCAGTGAAAAACTGAGCAAACTCATCACATAAAGTGATTGAAAAGACTTTTGTTTGGCTGCAGACAGACTGGATGAAGAAGTCTGTCTACAGTTGGAAAAAGTTGATATGGTCGATTTTTTCATGCAGCAATCTCCCTGAACAGGAACTGTCTTCTTATGGTTAGTTGCTCCCTGGTACTCAACATAGTGAGCACTCAGGGCCATTTTGTCCACATCCGACCAGGACCTATGCCAACAACGCTGCAACTTTCAATCTCTGATTTTCATCACCTTGAGATCACCATCAAACCACAGAGACCTCAAGTGAGAAGATCTGGGTCAAACACAGACTGGTACGAGGGCATCAAGAGCCACGGAGACCGTCCCATTATATGCAGCCACCACTTCACCCATGCCCATCCCACATGCAGCGGCTACACAAAATAAATCCACTATGGCCAACAGTCCCTGCGGGGTCATTCCCCTTAAAGGGCGGTAGCTGATCATCTCAACAGGAGGGGACTCATGGGAGGAATCCCAAATGAGAACTTCACTGTACAATGATCAGATCACACAACCTGATCAGTCCTGAGCTGAGTTACCTCAAGCCCCAGTGAGAACACCAGGTCCAACATGTGGCCATGGTGGTGGGTCAGGAAAGCAACTCCTTGTGTCAGGCCCAGTGATGACATCAGCAGCTGGAGAAGGCTAGTCCCTAACTGTGAAGATTCATCATCAACCCAGGAACTGAAGTCCCCCAGAACTAAACTTCTGGGAGACTGCAACACCTCGCCACAAACAAAATCCACAGCCTCATGCAGGAATTTCCCCCCACCCCAGGATGACGGTAAATAAGGAGAATCCTGCAGCCTGCACCCTGACCCCCACTCACTGCCACACACTCAAAAGACCTGGTAGTCCCCACCAGGTGCACAGAGAAGCCAAAGTCATATCTAAAACAGATGGCTACTCCCCCAACCCTGCATTCCCACCTCAGGCAGTGCACTATGGAGTATCCAGTGGGGACGGCTGCCTTCAAGACTGGTGCAGCATCATTACCCAGCCAGGTCACTGTAATGCAGGCCAGATCAACCAAGGAAATCAAGTCCATCTTAATTGCGGTCTTGTTCCTTATTGATCTGGCACTGCACAGCACTGCCCAAAGGGGACTGGTAGATACTGCAGCCCCTTTGGCTACCTGCCCACTCGGTCCAGCAGGAACCCTGGGGATGGAAAGAGGAATGTATACCACAAAACTGCATTCCACAGTTTATGTAAACCATGGATTAATTTTCTGCAAATCACGGAATAATATTCTATGAATCATGTAATGTATAGAATATTATTGCACTATTTACTGTACATAGAATTTTTTTTTGCTTTACCTCCAGGGAATAATAAAAGAAATTCTGAAAAGCATTTTGGAAATGAAATTGCCATTCTGCACAAATTCTGCCAGCAAAATTCCTCATTCCGCACAGCTCTAACTGACTCACTTTGTAAAACTATGAAAGAATGCTTTAGACAAAAGATGGGTGCAATGGGTACTATTTGTCAGCCCAGGGGTAATTAAACTGGTTCCTTAACAAGTACTCAGAACACAGAAGATGTCTCAGGAGATGTATGGAGATATCAAAGATCCTGGTATAGAAAGAAAGACAAATTAAAATCTCTAATGGCCCAGCTTAGGCAGAGCACACATCTAAGGAGTATAAAAAATCCCATTGTTTAGAACCACAAAGAACCCCAGAGCAAATGCCCTGAGGCATGGGTTCTCCCAGAGAATATTGGCCATACAGACAAATTTTAAAGAGAACACAATTGAACAAATCTCCAAAATGCAAAGCATCATGGGAAACATATGCAAATACCCATGAGAGAATTTGGACTAGCTCAACTTTAAGCAGAATTGCATGGTGCCAGAAAAACCTCTCAGTGCAATCAGCAAAGGCTAAGAACAGCAGACATATACACATGTTTCACCCTCATTTGGACTCATCAGTGTGCCATAGCTGTGTCTTAGCCCAGGGGAGAGGGAGCCAGCCACCCCTTAAGGGGCATGGTATTTGTTTGGGTCATGGGGGGGCCCAACATATAGAAGAAAAAGGACTACAAAGAACCCCAGAGCAAATGCCCTGAGGCATGGGTCATCTCAGAGGATAGTGGTCATACAGCCAAATTTTAAAGAGAACACAATTGCACAGATCTCCAAAATGCAAAGCATCATGGGAAACATATGCAAATATCCATGAGAGAATTAGGACTGGCTCAACTTTAAGCAGAATTGCATGATGCCAGAAAGCCTCACAATGCAATCAGCAAAGGATAAGAACAGCAGACACATGCATGTGTTTTGTCCTCAGCTGGACTCATCAGTGTGCCATATATATGTGTCTTAGCCCACAGAGAGGAAGCCAGACAACCCTTAAGGGGCATGGTATTTGTTTGGGTCATGAGGAGGCCCAACATATAGAAGAAAAAGAACTACAAAGAACCCCAGAGCAAATGCCCTGATGCATGGGTTATCTCAGAGGATATTGGCCATACAGCCAAATTTTAAAGAGAACACAATTGCACAGATCTCCAAAGTGCAAAGCATCATGGGAAACATATGCAAATACTAATGAGAGAATTAGGACTGGCTCAACTTTAAGCAGAATTGCATGGTACCGGAAAGCCTCACAGTGCAGTCAGCAAAAGATAAGAACAGCAGACACATAAATGTGTTTTGTCCTCATTTGGACTCATCAGTGTACCATATATATATGTGTCTTAGCCAAGGGAGAGGGAGCCAGTCACCCTTTAAGGGGGATGTTATTTGTTTGGGTCATGGGGGGGCCCAAAATAGAGAAGTAAAGCAACTACAAAGAACCGCAGAGCAAATGCCCTGAGGCATGGGTTATCCTAGACGACAATGGCCACAGCTAAATTTTAGAGAGAACACAATTTCACATACCCGTTGTTTAGGTTTGCTTTCTGAAATGGGTATAGAGTAAATACAGAGGAAATGGAAACTGGTTTAGCTCTAAAAGGTAATACTACTTTGTTGTTCAACCAGTTTCCTTGTACATGTTGAATGGCATGAGAATAGCCAATTCAGATTATCTGGACTGGAAAACATATTGTATATATTTTGGATATTTAGCCTCACTTCTATACACCAGGAAGGCAATCAGCATATATTTTCAATCAACATACATCTCATAATGTTTTGCATTATTAAAACATGCATGATTTTGTATTTTTCTGCATATGTTTTATATAATAAATTTTATAGCAATGCTTATTTTTTTACCTGCATAGAATTCTGGAGTGTACACTGCACCCACAACTGGATTCAACTTCCAGCCTAGAAATGAGATAAAATATATTTTAAATATAACTGTCTTTCTCATGTAGACACAGAAAGTATTTTCACTTTAGTACAAAAGCTACAGTGTTTAGGTCACCTCCTCTCTCTCTTATTCAGAGTGATCATTTATTTACATCACAATAATATCATTCTTTATCAGGTTTCTTGCAAGTCTTTCCACACAAGGCACAGAAAAAGAGCAAAACAACACTGGCATTTTATTTATTTTCTTAGTTATTAATAATCATTTACAATAATTTTTAATGCTCAGATAACCAGGTTGTAATTTTGCTTTACAGCTGGGTGGTTGTAACCACGAGCTGTCAATCAAGATCTCTATAGAAACAGTGCATACAAGAGTCCCACAACTGCTGCCTATTTAAACAAATGAAGTTAAAATAGAATAATCTTGCTATTTTCATATATGTTCATGAGATCAACTAGTAAAGCAAAAAAGTTTAAAGCATGAGTTTTATTTTTATTTCTTCCCAGCTAAACACCAGTATCGATCATTTATTAAAATTGCTTGTAAGTAGTTACAAAAAACAAGACACGGGCATGTGTGTGTAAACAAACCCTCAGTGTAGGATGCTCTTATAAACCGTTTAAGGTTTACTCTTGAGGGTTTATGTAGCATCCCACACCTTGCTTGTGTAAAAAATTCGGATTATACACACATCCATCCATGTATACTGCATAGCAATTCAAATTCACACCCTTTATATTTAGTGCTCCAAATGCACTCCCACATGTTCACTTCCTCTTATTTTCACTGGTGGAACACTAGTGCTGTGATATATATATATATATATATATCCCACTCCCCTTATCTCAGGTACCTCAGCTCCTACAATATTACCTGAAATGCTTCCCTAGCATCAATGCTGTCATTTCGGTAATGTAACTATATTTATCCCATATGTTATCTATATTTCTGTAAATACCTGTATATAGTAATTGTGTAAATGCCTGTATATTGTAAGTGTTTTGTATCTCCTTATCATTGTACCATGCTTATCCCTCTTCCCTGCCCCAGGTCATATCTGGAAACAAGCCCTGGCTCTGTGTGCCTTTCCCAGTTATCAACTTTAAATAAATAAAAAAACAGTGATCTACCTAATATTCACTGTCTTTTTATTTTCACTCCTTATATGGAACCGGTGAATATAGTGAAAATAAAGACAGTGAATATTTCCTGTTATACAATAATTCTCTATGCAATTTTAGACCAGGAAAAGTACACTAAATTATGATATCTTGTTTCCAAGTGTGTCCCGGGAGGTGGGTTACATGGACCTGCAGTATTGTCTTGACTGTGGTCCATCAATGTTGACAATACACTAAGAGACATATTGCTTCAAGAACACATGTGATCTAACAACTAGACCCGAATACCATCTCTCTATAACTTTTTAAGGTTGCTTAGTAGTGCTGTGAGGAATTTTCAGATTCTGGTGGAACAGAATGTTGTGGAATTTCATAAAACACCATAAACATTCATCCAAATTTTGTCAGAAGCAGAATGGCAGAATTTTGTGGTGGAAAATGTTAACACAGATTAAAGCAACCAGATATTGATACATTACTCAGAAATTTTCCACAACTATTTTACAATGGTTCTCCATAATCCATTTATCCAATTTTATTAAAAATAACCCATGTGAATGTTTTGGTCTTCTGGATGATTAACCTGATCATAAATAGTGTCTTCAATATTTGTAATTAATGTGTTATGTTACTTAATTTGACAAAAGTGCATCATCATCATCATCTGTGGACTATTATCCCATGGAAATGTATATGTGCAGAATATAATTCCAGAGCTAATCTTGTGATGGTTCTGAAATGGTCACATGGGTCTGCATTTCACAACAAATGTACTAGTGTAATTCCCTGAGGTCAGTGCAAGCCTTTCTGGGTGGCTGAGCAAGAAGATTCTGCTCTGGATAAAATAGAAATGTTTCTATAAAGTGTAGAAAAAATGGTTCATTGAGTACCTTTACTACAGGCTTGTAGTAAAAGTAATAGTGCTGGCTGGCCGAGGTGCTGAGGGCTCAGGCCAGCCAGTGGCATTGTGGGCTGAGGTGCTGGATGACTTACCTTATGCTGCATCGGTGACCTGGGTTCAGGAACAACCTCAGGTCACCGGGGTTCTGGCATGGGGTGGGGACGTGAGAGCAGGACTGAGCATTTGCACTCCTCTCATGGGTGGGCGGGGTGCCTGCCCATAGTCCTGCCATCACCGAGTGGAGGTTCAGGTAGGAGTGCAGGCGATACCAGGCAACTAGTATGGTAGGGTGCCCCTCATTACGTGTGTGTACATGTCTCTAAAAGCGTACATCACATTGGGGATGCATGGGAGTTGGACAGGAGAAAACTTGGGAAAACCCATTAAAAAAAAGTAATAATGGTGCTGGTGGTATGCTAGTATTTGTTAGTTTAAAGAGCAACTGACACATCTTTGTACAGACATGCCAACAGTGCCGTAACATGCCTACAGTACCTCCTGGTACAGAGAATACCACAAATGGAGGTACTGTAAGGCAGTATTTTACAGTAAAGATGTTGTGGAACACAATGTGCGCCTCCTGCCGCAGTCTCAAATCTCCTTCCCCAATCCAATCCTGAGAATGACATCAGGGCCGGATAGGAACCTGGCAAATTTCTATTTTGATGCTGAAAGTGCCATGGAATTGGCATTGCACAGGTGAAAATGGCATTTCATCAGTGAAATTGCTGCAAAATGGCAATTTCTCAGCACTTCCACAGGCAAAATAGAATTTTGCCGGGTTCCTATCCCAATCTGACATCACCCTCAGGATTGGATCAGAAAAGGGACCTGCGGCTGTGGCAGGGGATATGCATTGCACTCTGCCACATCTTTACTGTAAAATACTGCCTTATAGCACCTTCATTTGCAGTACTTTCTGTACTAGAAGGTACTGTAGGCAGGATAGGGCACTACTGGCACATCTTTTTAGACATGTCAGTTGCTCTTTAACTATTTTTGTGTCTTTTTTTATTTGTTTGTTGTAGCTGAATGTTCCCTCACAGTCATTGGGGGATGGGCTGTGCTCATCACTGCTACTTGCAGACAGAGACTAAAGCCCTGTCCACACTAAGGACCTATTTTAAAACATTTTTAAGGTTCTTATTTAAACCAGTCCCTAGCATGGTTGTCAGATCATCAACACTGCAATCTGACAACCATGCTTGCCCAAGTGAGTTCCTAGGCATGGTTGTGGCACCAGCGCAAAGCACTGTGAGTGCTGCAATTCATGATGGGATACTCACTATCAGGCATAGAAATGGATTGCCATGAAAAGTACATTGCCAGAACTGGGAGCATGTTTGCAGATCAGCATTAGCTGTTAAGTATTTTTCTTTTAAATTCTGCTGCTAAAAATTACTTTTCTCATAGGATGGGTTGCTTTAACCCACGTCACAGCATGTATCACGTCCACACTGCTGTTAACATGGATTAAGGCAGAGACCAGCCCGCTGGCACAGTGGTTCAATTTCTGCTTGTGATGCTGATGACCTGGGCTTGGGAATGGACCCTGGAGTTGAAGGGCCTTCTGAGGGGAGAAGGATCAAGCATCCTGGGACTGATCTCCTTCTCTGGGGGGAAGGGAAAGAGTGTCCGCCACTTCCTGGACCTTGGTGGAGGCCAGGGGTACCGCCTTGGCAAGCACCAAGACTTAGGGAAGAGAGGTGGATGCTGGTCATCATTGCATGTCCCCACCCCAAGTGCTCAAGCATGCACATAAAAGCCAGCCCCAGGCATGATGCCTGGCTCCACCACCGTCCCCACTGCCACCATTGTTCACTGGGGGAGTCACTCTCCCGTGGCCCTGACCCGGGTGATAAGCCAGGGCTTGCCAATAGCGACCACTGGAGGAGCACTCCCAGTGGTCCTGTCCAACGGGGGTAAGCCTGGGCATGGGGAAGCAGCAAGCGGGGCACTGGGCTGACATCCACATGGAGGAACAGGGGTCCGAACCAAAAAACAAAGAAAAAAAAAAAAAAAACATGGACTGAGGCAACTGTGTTTGTCTCAAACTGTGCTAAAATCTACCTCCCTAGCTGGGTTTTAGTACTGTTTTACAACATGGTTGTAACACAGTTTTAACCAGTTACAATGTGTACACAAACCGTGTTCCAAGGGCTTAAAATGGTTTAAGACAGTTAAACTGTTTTAAGTTCATTGTGTGTACAGGGTGAAAGAGAGAGAGAGAGTCAGTCAATGATCTCTACTAGTCAGAGACAGTCTGACATAGATAAGGTTTTTTTTTTTTTTAGTTATGTTACTCAAAGAATTTACTGGTAGTGTGCCAGAAAAAAAATTATTCAAAGGCATACATTTGCATTTTTCATTTATTTGCTACTTTAATTGATATTTTTTATGCAGCATTTTTCTAGCTACAAAGGAATTATTTTTGATGTCAAAAACTATTTCTCTGTATCAGTACCATTATAAAGAAGTGTGGCTCAGGGCATGGTACTGTGCAGTTTAGTTCTGTAGGTGTTAGAGGCAATGCAAGTGCAGGACATGTGGCCAGCAGCACGGCAGCAGCATCCAGCATTTCTGCTTAACAGTCCTCTGTGACATAGATGTGGTTCACTGCTCCAGTATGACAAATGGTTCCTGTTGTTCAATCTGATGATTGGGGAACAGAAGTTGGCAGTCGTGTGACTGTGCTGCAGAGCTACATAAAACAAACAGCCAGTGCTATAGCATCAATGCTTCTAATGTCCCAGTCCCAGGGAAGGTCATTACTGTAGCAGTCTTAGAACCAGGCTACTGTCAAACCTAAGACTCAGCCACAGAACACTTTTAAAGATTCTCAGTGTGAGATGATAGAGGAGGAGGTACTTGGGAAGGAAGATAAGGGAGTGGAGGTGATAAATAAGGAGGAGGAGGGCACTAGGTCAGAACAGCGCCAGTCTGTTTAGCACGGTCAAGAACCGCATGGTAAAAAATGCCATAATTTTGCTTTTGTGCAGGCGCTTTGTCCCTGCACCCTCTGACTTGGGGGGCTCTGATCTCAGCACCCCGTACTAAAAGATCCTAACTCCAGGGGGAGTGGATCATGGGGAAAGGCAAAAATTGTGGAGCCATGGAGTGCTGTTTCCATGGCCCCTTGTAACAACAGTAAAGTCCCGATTCTGCAAAAATATAGAAGATCAGGATTAGAACCCTGATCTCCACTGCCACCTGGCTGAGCTACTCCATGCCTCAGCCCTCCACACCATGGGAACAGCTCGGCAAGCCTCCTGAATTCAGCTGCCCATGTCCTTTGTCAGTGCCATGGAGAGCGACCAGGGGAACACTTATTGCCTTGCGCTCATAATCCCTACTCGCTGTCCATTATAGTGCTAAATAGACTAGCGCTGTGCTGTGCGGTGCTATTCTTCCAGTGCTATTCTAACCGGGTATGAGAAGAGGGAAGTTGCAGTTGAGGAGATTGATCTTGGCAGCAATGATTTGTTTTCCAGTCTAGGTGATTCTGTTCTTGATGTAGACTTGGAGCCAAAGAAAGAGGCCCCTCAAATGTTATTCTATAAATGAAAATGGAACCCTATATGTGAGGAGGAGGGTGATAAGGGCATATCCAAAATTGAAGCTGTGGCATAAATCACCTTAGTGTGGAATTTTTTTGTGATAGATCCCAGCAGTAGGCCAGATCTGCAAAGCTCGAAGGCCAGATCTGCAAAGCTCGAGTAAGCCATGGCAAAGCTGGGTCATGCCTTGGGACAATGGGATCCGTATCCATATGAAAATAAAGCACTTAATTATTTGTCTGCAGCATGAAAGAGAAGCCCAATAGGGACTTAGGTGACCTTCTATTGTTAATTGGGGGAAAGGGAGATAACTATGAAGCCCGGGTCAGGGACAGTGATTACAGCAGCAGTAGCAATAAGAATCCCACATTGTTTCCTAACACCAGCACCCCTGCCAATAAAAACAAAAAAACAAGTTACTTTCTTTTCTAGTTATTTCTCAAAAGGAAAAAGTACACAACCTACTCCTGGCAGTAATATGTCTCAGTAACCTGTTATAACACATTCCCAATTGACACAACCATCACTAGTACATCATAAAATTGCAGAAACACTCTCCAAAAAACAAAGACTATCACTGTGATCACCCAGTCCTCAGTGAATTTAATGCATATTTGGCACAAATTATGGCAGCTGATATTCTGCCTTACTCTTGTTGAAAATACTGATTTTAGGCATCTAGCAAGTAGGTAATTTCCAAAGTGGAATATTCCATCACAAACGCAATTTTCAACCAAAGCTTTTCCTGAACTATACTAAGATTTAAAATAGTTTGTGCCTCGTGGCATTAGCCATTGTGCATGAGACACTGTGCAGCTCACCACTGATACGTGAAATGGTAGTCATGGAGCTGCTTCATCAGATATGTCTTTCACTACACACTGGGCAGTTTTCCACAATTTTTCTTCCAAGCCCAGTCAATCTCCCTCATGTCAATGGCACCCTCCCACTGCTTGCATGTGACAGCAGGCCATACTCAGCATGACTTGTATGGATGCTGTGCAGCACAATGCCATTAATATAATGAGTGAGCTGAAAACTCAAATTGATGAGTTGGCCATGACCTGAAAGCAGGCTTTATTTCCAGTGATGATGGCAGGAATGTAGTGAAGGCCACTGAAAATGGGTCATTTACTCATGTGCCATGCTTTGCCCACTGCTGAATTTAAATTGTCCAGGATTACCTTAAAATCAATAATGACATTGATGCCATTCTGATCATGACCTGCTGCCTGTGTGGACATTTTAGCTGCTCCATCAAGGCTGGAAATTAACTTAAACTCTCCAGCTATAAAATGGAATTCCACAGCATCAGCTAAATCTGGAATTCAATGTTATATATGACTGAATGATTCTTTGAGCAGTAGAAGGCCTTGACAGATTTCATGCAGCACAGGGACTGGGACACGTCCTCTCTCTCTCCCTCAGTATGGATCAGTGGTACCTGATGGACACCCTAATTCAAATTTTACAGCCTTGAACATGCTACCCAAAGAGTTAGTGCTCCAAATGCCTGCATTAGCCAGGCAATACTGCTAATTTGTGTGCTATGGTAGGCACTACTGAACATCAGGGAGCAGTTCGACAGGAAGAAGGACAGCATAGGCAGTGACCTTGTTGATCAGACAATTGAGCATATGATCAATGACTATCATTTGTGCAGCATGGTGGAGCCATGTCTCTGCTTCAAGGTAAAGATTCAGATAATCAAATGCTGGTATTGACAAGGCTTGTGCAGAAATACATGCAAGCACAACAAGGCAAAGATGGCAAGAAACTGCAATATTCCTCAAGACATCTTTCATTGGGGAATCACCCTCATATGTCACAACAAGCAGAGCAAAGTTATCATCATCTTCCACCAGCTCAATAGGTACTCATCAGTAGCAGGAATCCAGCAGTCACACTGGCATTAATCTTCTATAGGCCATTCTTTCCTAGGTGGGTGTGTCCAGCAAAAAGGTTGCTCCAACTGATCTAGAAAGCCTTATGTTTGCTACCTCAATTGTGCAGGCATGCATGAATGACCCAGAACAGCTTGGCCCACATGATGAACCACTTCTACACTGGCAGAGCAAGTTTACAGTGTGGCCTGCAGTGACAAAAACTGCTGTTGAGTACCTACCCTGCCCAGTAGCCAGTGTAAGTTCAGAAAGTGTTCAGCGCAGTGGGTGGCATCATTACAGACAGGAGAACATGTCTTTCTAATTGGAATGCAGAAATGCTGACATTCATAAAAATGAACATAAAACACATCCCACCTGACTTCAAAAATTAATGTCAGATCAAGGTATCATGAGGAGGGAGAAGGCACTCACGCCAGCAGTCAGTGATTGGGATAGGGGATGAGGATCAGAGTGTTATGGTTGGTAACCTATCAGATGAGGATAACAAAGAAGGATAGTTTGAATATTGTTAAGAACATGGATAGATACTTTTAGTTTGGCATTAATAAATTGCATTGCTGCCTTAATACAGTTTCACCCTGAAGATTTACTTATTGTTAGTAAACATTAGCTCCATTTAGACTGTGCATTTCTACAGTGGTTTATGTGATTTGGACAGCCACAGTAGTGTACATGGAGTCATCAAACCATTGTGACTCAACTGCTCCTCTGCCAGACGAAGACACTTTACTGATGTTGGTGTTTCTAAGTTCAGCGTAAATGGTAGAGGCTTCAAACAATGCCCTGTGATATTAATTTAGCACCACAATGCATGTGGTACTCCTTGCAGGACAGGTCCTGCAATTCAGTTTGCAAGACACTGGTTTAACATCGGTGTGGAAAGGGGGCATCCTGAAGTGTTGTTAACCCTTTGGTTCCAAATGACATCTTACAGACTGACATCAGAGTGACCCTCACTGGAATTTAACATCGTGGTCAGTGTAGATAGGTTTTTAAACAGTAATACCCAGTGTTAAAAGAAAACCACAACAACCTCTCAGCATATGTTCACCATGTGAAACCTCTTTTCTTCTGGCACCGTGGTGGTGTCAGTTAACATCCACATGTATAACATGTGAAAACATACTCCTGCAAGACAGTCTCATGATCTAGTGTAAAAAACAGCAACAACCACTCAGCATGTGTGTGCAGTGTGCAGCCTCTTCACCTCTGGTACCACTGTGACATTAGTCAGCATCCACCTATATAACATGTGAAAAATACCCTTGCAAGATGGTTTCATGCACCAGTGTAAAAGCTATCAACAACCACTCAGCACATGTGCAATGTGTGTGGCCTCTTCTCCTCCAGAAGCACTGTGACGTCAGTCAATATTAACCTGTAAAAGTTGCGAAAGGCGTACAGTGGTAACCTAGTCTCCAATCCTGAATCAGGATGACAGAAAAGCACCCTGACATAGGTAGACATTGTGATCAGAATTTGATTAGTAACATTTCTTTTAATTTCCTATTGTTATAACTCTATCATTGTAAGTAAGATATAGGTTTTTTTTACTCTTTCCACAGGACCTCCTATGGATCAATATACTTCTGCCACCTGTTGCCTCCTATACTGTAGCCTCCTGGAGAGGGACATCACTGTGATGATGATAAGTATCAATTTAGGTCAGATAACACCTTTTAATGTTCTGTATTTGTTTCCGCAGGTAACCAATCTCATGTGTACATTGACAGGGCAGAAAGAAGAATAGGTCAAGGCTTTGTCATATTACTATTTCTACTATTGCCTCAGATCCCCTCGACTGATTTCTTTGCTTCTACTGCCTGCTGCCTCCTGCATGACTGCCTCCAGGACAGCATTATCACTAATATTTCTGTAAGTATCAATTTTTTTTATTAGGTTACATAAATGTAGGCTCCCATTGGGCTTACTAGCATCAGAGGGGTTAACTCCTGATGTCACCTGGGACCATCAGCTGGCAGGCAGCCTGGATGAGTGTAGGAGCCTTAAAAGGGGGATTTGGGTATGAATTGGGGAGCCCGGTCTGTGAGAGGGACTGGGGCTAAAGGCCAGGGTGGGGTGATTGCCACTCAGCCTACCGCATTCACAATAGTCAGCATTGGGGAGAAGTGTATGGAGCATCCCTTGAGGACCCTGTTTAGAATGGCCATGACAGAGAAGCCTAGGAGATAAGGAGGTGTAATGTCACAGAGGGAGAAGGCTTTGTAGGCAGTGGTGAGAGCCTGTCCTGTCCCCACATGGTGGCGATGAAAGCCTGTCTTGCCCCTCTTTGAGAGTAGGAGCCTGGTCTGTGAGAGGGACAGGGGCCAAGGGCCAGGGTGTGGTGATTTCCCCCCAGCTCACTGCATTTGCAATAGGCAGCACCACACAATTTGGGCACCCCCCAAGGGAAAAAGCTAGGAACCAGGTAACACAGCCATCTTGGTAGTTTTTGCTGTGTATGGTCACCACCTCCCCACGGATATACCATCATAGCCCTAGACATTGGGGTGGGGGGAAAACTACATAAAGATAACCCTTTTTTCATCTAGCTGTTAGGCCTTCCAGTAACAATCTATGCACTTCCACTGAATGTTCCCTGTGTCCCATACACTAACCAGTACTCCAGCCACTGTCATACCAGTGGGTATACACATGGAAATATATCCAAGGGCACTGGGTCACTGTCATGCATGGTGAGTGTGGCACATACACCTTTCCCCCTTTCTTGTTCTACGGTCCCTAATCTAGAGATGTGTTATGACATGTGAGTGTGCCATTAAGACACTGCACACACTCCCCATCTGTGCACAGACAATCTGGAGTCTGTAGCTGCTGCAGATAGCACATTTTGTTAATGATCTGTGTTGGTTTCCACATATGACCAACATCATTTGCACCTTGAGAGGGTAGGAAAACATACTTAATTTCTGTGCTATCCTGTGATTTAAATGTTTAACTGTTTCTACAGATTCTACTACAGTGATTGATCTTCTACTGCTGCCTTTTGTTGCATCCTTCACTGCTGTATCCTCCAAAGCTTAATCGGACTCCATCTGACTGTGGTGATCTGCAGAGGAATTGAAGATGACCATATTCAGGTAATTTTTGCAGCTGCTGTTTCTGGTCTGTACTCCTGTGCCTAATCCTCCTCTTCCTCTGTGCAGTGATACTGCTCCAAAGAACCAAACCAAAGCAAACTGATAGATGCTGTTACTGCTACTGCTGCTGTCACATAATCCTGTTCCTCCTTTTCCATGGGGTGCTGCTACCCCTATCAACCATATCAATATGATCTGATAGCTACTGTTGCTACTGCTTCTGTGACTTCCAGTCCATACTTCTGTGCCTCCTACTCCATAAGGGTCTGCTGCCCAAAAAAACAAATTATAGAGAAATGACAGCCCCTGTTGCTGCTGCTGCTTCAGGCCCATACACCTGTGCCTGCTCCTCCTCCATGGGGTGCTGCCCCAAAGAACCATATCAGTGTGAAATGAAAGCCGTTGCTGCTTCTTCTGACCCATACAACTGTTCCTCTTCCTCCATGGTGTGCTGTTGCCCGAAACAACCAAATCCAAGCAAATTTGTGGCTGCTGTTGCTGTTGCTTCTGGCCCCTACTCCTGTGCCACATAGAAAAATAAAAACACCGAATATGTTGACAGAAAAGGACCGCTTGGCCAACTCAGTCTGTGCAGATGGTCCCTGCCTAGTCAGTATCCACAGACCCTAACTGGTCTCCAGTAACCCTACCTCATCTCTACCTATTTACTAATATTTCTCTATGTCTATCCCACACATGCTTGAAGTCCTCTACAGTTTTCTCCTCCACCACTTCTGCTGAGAGTCTGTTCCAGGTGTCCACCACTCCTTCAGTAAAGTAGTACTTCCTCACATCCCTCTTAACCCACCCCACCCAGCTTTAACTCATGCTCTCTGGTTCTGGTGCTCTTTCTCATTTGAAAGAGACTCCCCTCCTGCACCCTTTTCACCCCTGTGAAGAACCTCTACATCTGTACCATGTCTCCTCTAGCTCCCTCACTCTCCTCTCTTCCAGGGACACTTGGATATGAGTGTGATGCGACATGTTGGGTAAGGGAGTCTTTTATGCTGCTCTTGCTAGAAGGAACTAAGCCTCTGGCAGCTCCACCCCCAATTACACACCTGAATCATAGGGATTTCTTAATCTACTCACCATCAGGATTAATTTCCTGAGCTGGGTTTCCACAGTACCTGTTACAAATTCAAAGGCAAGTCCCAAAGTGTCCCAGACATGGACTAAACATCTTTTTTCTCCACCTACCCACTTACATTGCTGCTTTAAGTATGGAGAGAATATCTGTCTGTCTGTCTGTCTATCTATCATCTTGGTAAAAAACTTCATTAATGCATCAGTTAGAGTTCCAGCAACAAAAGTTGGGAAATGTGGTGTTAGGGTTTCCAACCCTAACACTCCACCACCACCCTGCATGCAGCAAAAGGTGTGGGGTGTATGTCTTGGAGTTGTCAGCCCTAATGCCCACCCCATCCCATGAGCAGCTGAGATGGGTACATTACAGTCCCAGCCAAAGACATGGCCAGATAGTTCCTGAAATTTCTTTGATATTTCTAGAGAAATCTCCTGTTTTCTCCATTTACGCAGTAGGGGCAGCAGAGAGAAACCCTTTAGAAATTTTGCAAAATATCTGGAAATATCTGCCCATGTCTGTGGCTACTACTGTATAGGAGAATGGCATGAGTATTAGGGCTGACAACCTCATGACACATCCCGCATGCCTGTTGCTGCATGCAGGGTAGGGGAGTGGTGTTTGGGTTGGAAACCCTAACACCACATTTCCCTACTTTTGTTGCTGGAACCCTAACTGATGCATTGATGAAGTTTTTGGCAATAATTTCCTTACTTTTTCAGATGATATAATCGTATTCTTATTTGCCTGTGGGAGCTCCCATCCATCCAGAATTTTTGAGATAGTAAAAATGTATCCTTATTTCCCTGTGAGATCACAGGGCCCAGAGGACCCTGTGCTCCCATAAATGAATAATCATATCCTTATTTGCATATGGGAGCACAGGGTCCAGAGGGCCCTGCACTCCCATTCCTCCATAGATGCATACATGTATGTTGCTGTGGAAGCAATGCAGCCAAAACAGTAACCAAATTGTCACAACAGCTTTGTTATAAGACCACATAAAGAACTCTGGGCTGAGAACTTTCAAATCCAGGCTGAAATGTCATTCTGTGCCACCACAACATCATTCCACACCATAGGTGAGAAAAGACACTTTGTCCCAGATTTGAAAAATAACAGCTGTCACGTTCATTAGTGAAGTAAAAAAAAATGGCTATGTTGAAAATCTGCGGTGAAAAAATTGTGAAGTACCAAAGTTACAAGGGAACATAGTTCAACTTAAACACATGTGCATGACTTTGGCATTTTTACATATTTTGACCCCACATTTTCAATATAGCCGTTTTATGACACCACCTCATGAACAAAGGCAGTGAAAATTTTCAAATAATGCCTGATGGGCAATTTGACAAACAACCATGAAATCACCTTTTGGGTGGGATTTGCATAATTCCAGCCATATTGTTCATGAGGTGCGGTGTCAAAAAGGCCATGTTGAAAATTTGGTGTAAAAATATACAAAAATGGCAAAGTTATGCATCTACATTGAAAACTCCAGTGAAATACACTGAATCACAATTACTTTACTTTTTCATATAGTTGTTGGGATCTCTGGCAGCAAGATGTGTCTTCCATGAGAGAGTGGATCTTTACCCTGCTAACACCTTCATAGCCCTATTGCCAGTACAACTGAAAGGAGCAGGAGCAATGGCGGAGCCAGGTTTGGGAGCATTTGGGAGCTAGGGGGGCCATCCAGTCAATCATGGGCTCCACAATGGGCACTAAACAGTGAATAAAGATAGTGGTGGGGCACCACTACTCACACTGGGGCAGCCAGGAGGGGCAACCACCCCCCCAGGCCCCCTCTAGCTCTGCCACTGAGCAAGAGGCTGCCATTCTGCTGACAACCATCATTTCCAGCCTCCTGCCACAGTATTCAACATTACAGCCAGCAATGGACTAATTCCTTGGTGTGTAGGGGGCTCGGGGGACCCAGCAGCCAGGACACATAATTAAGGGTGTGGGTCTCTCTCTCTCTATTTAAAAGCCCACACTGCCTGCCTGTGTTTTAACACATTCAGCCCAGAGTGCCAGCACAACTGAAAGGAGCAGGATGCTGCCCTTCTGCTGACAACCATCAGCATTCAACAGTACAGCCAGCAATGAACTAATTCCCCGGTGTGTAGGAGGCTCAGGGAGCTGGCAGCTGGGGCACATAATTAAGGGGGCAGGGCTCTGTTTAAAAGCCCACACCACCTGCCTGTGTCATAACACCTTCAGCCCAAGTGCCAGCACAAGTGAAAGGAGAAGGAGGCTACCTTTCTGCTGTCATCTATCATCTCCAGCCTCCTGCCACAGCATTCAATGCTACATCCAGCAACATACTAATTCCCCAGTTGGAAGGGGGCTTGGGGAGCTGGCAGCCATGGTAGATAATTAAGGGGGCAGGGCTCAGTCTGTTAAAAAGCCCAAACCACTTTCCTGCATTGTAACACCTTCAGCCAGAGTGCCAGCACATTTGAAAGGAACAGGAGGCTGCCATCCTGCTGATAACCATCATCTCCAGCATCCTGCCACAGCATTCAACATTATAGCCAGCAATGGAGTAATTCTAAACTTGTATCTACCTCTCAGCTGTGGCAGCACACATTAAAGGAATTACTCACAGCATCCACATAAATGTTCATGGCATTCACAATGCTTACAGCATTTGGCATTTTTGAATACAATGATCCAACAGGTAGTTTTATCACATGCATATCTTTTTCCCATTTAAGTCCTGGAACAGGGGTACGTGGATTTGATCACTAGGCCAATTTATACTATATGCATCTTCCATCCATTGTCTGAGGACGATTTGAAAGCATCAAACTTGTTTTTCCTACTTGAACAATTTTGTTCCTGCCTCACATCCTGGAAATTTTTGAAGCTGTTGTGCAGCAGTTCTACTGTAAAACTGTTGGTATTTGAGTAAAGCAAATATTGCTAACAGAAATTAATCATGCTAATAAATTTTGCACACAGGAACTATTCTACAAGTCACAGGTGATTATCCCATCTCTGTTGCTTAGTTGCCAGTGCATTAAAAGCAGTCTCTTCTCCCACATCTCACCTGACCTCCACCCTCTCACAATCTCTGGTAGACTGCACACCAATAAAACAAGCAGTGTTGTTGGTTCAGTTGCTATCCCATCTGAAAGCACTCTTAGCCCCTCCCCCCCGCTGACTGGGATATCACTGAGTGACAGCCATTGGGCAAACACTTCTATCATGTTGGGGTACATTGACAAAGTCTTGACCCCATACATACCATTTATAAGAAAAAAAGGGGGACTACCTGTAAAGCAGAAGGCAATTTTAAAAATGGATCTCTGTAGAACCCACACAGTGAATGAAGTCCTGGAGAAACTGGGCAGTGCACGTGTAATCCAAATTTTTGTGCCAGCATCATGTACAGATAAACTTCAACCACTCAATGTTACTATAAATAAACTTTTTAAGGGTGAACAGAAATTTGTTCCAAGATTGTATTAAAACAGGTAGCCAATAGGAAAGCAGTAAACATGGATTTGCATATGCCAACACTTATTTATGTATTGAAATGTTTCACCAGGAGGGCACACTGAACAAAAGTAACTCATCTCACGGTGCGACCTAGGGTGAGGGGTTACATAGGGTTGTGAAGGATGATCAGTTACAATAGTATGTGGGTAGTACAAACAACACAACATTGTAAGATTGTGCAACAGTTGGAACACAAAGTATTATACAATAAACAGTAGTGGAACATTGGGTAAATTACATGTCCAAAATCATACAAAAGAACATATGAATGTACAAAACAGTAATACTACGATAGAACCATTTATAGTGCATCAGTGTACCAGGAACAGGCTTGAGGTAGTACACAAGTGCTGTTGAAGTAAAAAAGGATGGGGTTAGGCTGTGCACACTGGTGACCCAGAAGGGAAGGAGAAGAAGAGAGGGGGGAGAGGCAAGAACTGAATATGAAGAGAAGGGGTAGCCACTTCCTGGTTTCTACTTTCAGAATGTTGAGAACCCTGCCAGGAAGGCAGAAACTCAGGATAGGTATTAAGGTGGGTTAAAGCAGGAACAGCTGAGGGAAAGGTAATTGTGTAAGGCAGAGGTAAGGGAGTAGTTGGAGGAGGAGTGACATATTTCGGGGGGAGGGAATTACAGATTTTAGGGAAATGATGGGCAAAACCAGTATGACCGATGAGGGTGGAGCAGCAAGGGACCGTCAGGGTGTGGGTGTCATTTGATCTGAGAGAGTGGGTGGGGGGAGGTGGAGGGTAGAGAGAGGATGAGAGATAGGAGGGGAGCCCCCTGAACCAGAATTTGGAGGTTAGTTTGGCACAGTGAGAGATGCATCTGTGAGATAGTGGAGGGAAGGTTAGAGAGCGATAGAGTTCACAGTGGTGGGGTCAGGAGAAGGGGAATCAATAGCAAAGCAGTAGAAGGAGTTAAACAGAGTGTCCAACTTGGTCAGGGAAGATTTGGGAGCAGCACCATAGACTACGTCACAGTAGTCAAAGATGCAGACTGCAGAATTTGCATGCCCAGTGGCTCACTCATAGTATCCATAACTCATGCTTTTGGGGAGAAGACTGAATCCATGATTTCACGATGGTGGTTATCATTTGCCCAACTGGAGAGAGATGGCCATACTATACTGGTATAGGGTATTTTAAATACTGTTTGAAAAGTGAACTGCTGTAGCCATAGCGGGGGTGACACAGACATTACTGTAAAATAACGATCAGCATGATGTTTTTAAAAGCTTTACCAGTAGAGGGGGATTTAAAAGCTGCTTTACTTAAAAATGTAATATGGACTGCAATTTCAAAGTTTTTTTCTGTAATCTGAATAACTGTGGTTCACAATAAAAAAGAGGACAGCAACCGAAGTGTTGGGGGTGCCACTAGACACCAGGGAAACTACAGGAATGGCAATCGAATGGTGGCAGGTGCCACTAGACACCAGGGAAACATCATGAAAAAGGATTCTTTTTCATGAATTGTAATATGAGAAATAATCTTTTTTTCATATCATAAGTCATGAAAAAAGTTTTATAATGTTTAAAAAAAACTTCAGGAGCATCTCTGCAACAGATAAGTGTAGAATCTAGCTAAGTGGGTCCCTATAAGCAAGCTGCATCTGTTGGTTTCTACTAAAGAATTACTTGTTTCGAGTTATTTGATTTTGTTTCCCTTACTAACTGTAAAACAAAATGGTGGCCACACATAACAATAGATTCCTTTTGTGACAGAGGATCACCCATTTTCAGAAAAGGATTACCCATTTGTAACAAAGGATCCTTTTTCAAGTGGGATATCTAAATGCTCCCAATGAAAATAATGGGAAAGTTTAAAATTTAATAACTTTGGACAGATTATTTTTTCACCAAATCTTCAAAAGGCACATCTGTGACCCAATTCCTTTCTACCTAAATATTTCAGACCAAAATCCCAAGCCATTGTTGTGCAGCAACTTGACAACAAATTTTACAAAAAACCTGTAATTTTCAAATTTGTTGACACTATCGCCACACCACACATCCAACCAGAACAAAACTTGTCACATCAAGAGATCATTGGTCCCTGGTGGCACATACAAAATTTCATGTGAATTTCTTGAACAGTTGTGAAGTTATTAAACTGCAAATGTCTGAGTTTAATATGGAAGTGGAGGTTGAACCCTAACTATAGGGGTGCATCTGTGCACCTATAATATATACAGTATTTATAGATATAGATAGATATATATATATATATATATATATATAGATACACACACATACATATATAGTATATGTGTATATATTTATATACACACACACATATATATATATATATATATATATATATATATATATATATATATATATATATATAATTATACATAGTGCATGGTTGGGCCTCATCCCCACAGAAAAAGTCACCATATAGTTCCCCATAAATGATGGTAGCCAATTAGTGTAGTATGATGATGATTAGCTCATAACACTGTATTAATGCATTATTATCAACTTAATAACATATTAGTACCTAACAAGCACTATATATACTACCTATATATGTACTACCACTATACTGATGTTTTATTAAGACCTTAACACATTACTGCCCAGCACACTGCAAATCACTCCAATAATACATGTAGCAAGCCCCTTAATAATGCAAGTAACAAGCATTTAATAACCATGTAACAAGCCTCTTAACACATGTAACAGCTGCCCCACCCCCATGCTATGGTAAAACATACAGTAGGATACAGCAGAAAGTGTCCAACCTAATGCAGTATGTAAAATAAAAGATGGCAAAGTCCGAAATACTCATGAAATAACACCATGTCAGGATTGATCAAACTCATAAAGGTCCTTTGCCCTTTGGGCTTGTGACTTTCTGGTTTGTTCAACCCCTCAACAGTATTATTGCTTTGTATACCAAACTTTGCCACCATTTATTCTCTATGTGTCTATATATCTCAGAGTTTAAGGTAGGTGTTTATTCTTCTGTCTTTCAGCAATTTCAGAACTTCCCTGTCATCAAAATGTGTGACAGAAAACTATTCTGCTGTAATGATGAACCTCAATGGGCATATCCTGTGTGTTAAAATAAAAAAAGACTTGTGGCAATCAGGTCATTTTCATGGGCACCCATGTTGATGTGTTCTGGATATCAGGGTACATTTAAATTTAAATGCATCCACTTGATTTCACACAAATTGCATATAATGCTCATGGAAAGACTATCGGTGGAATAATGTGGTTCGGCAGAATACAGTTCAATCAATCACAAACCAGCAGAATTCCTTAGAATAAGCCATCAAATTCTGACAGAAATCTTTCTCTTTGAATGACAATTCCACTTTACCTCCTATGGAGGAATTCTGCATTCTTCACAGTAGTGAAGCTTTAAGCAGACAGTAGTGGAAATGGGAGGGAACCCGGGGAACTCAGTTCCGGGAGTGAAATTAAATGCCTGAATCAGTTCCAGAAGTAAAATGGTGAAGGGCTGCTTCTATGTAAAATAGACATCCCAAAAGGCATTAAACTGACTAAAGTATAAAATGAAACATACAATGAGGAAACATATACCCAGACCCCAGTCAGATATGTTTGATACTAGATCAAAGGTGATGTGTTCCCTCAGTGAATCATTTCCACTTTCAATACTGAAAGCAGACTTCTTATTAACATTCTGCTTGATGTGGCCAAACCTGGAAAAGGTGAACTTTGCTGTTTTAACCACTCCAAGGGAAAAAGGCAGCAGGGTGCTGACCACATCATAGCTGTAATGCAATACTATAGTTTGCACAGGAATATGCACCACTGCATACCAGTTGATTGACCCCCCATTTCAAGTAGTTCCCAAAGGATAACTAAATCCATGTCCTATAAACTGTTCCACTACTGTCCAGTAAATGTGGGATTTTTACATCACAATAATAGAAACAGTAAATTGCAATGAAGACACATATTTTTCTATATCCACTATCAAACTAATGCATTAGCAGCTATATTGGCTCTAACCAGAGTTTGTTTTTTTGCTCGTCACAGCAACTGTTTTTCTATCACTATCAGGTCCTTAGGCTTCCAGTCATTGCTTTTTCATAGTCCAGTGCTCCAACTGAAAAGGCAGGTGTCATTCCTTGAACATCGCCAGTCATGTTTCATTTTAAAATATTAAACCACTGGCTAAGGGTTAACTAACATTTACTACAGTATGCTTTAGGTAGTTCTAATTTTTTAATGTCCTTTTGTACTTTAAATCTGCTCCCCCAACAAAGTTTTACTAAGAGTGGGACAAGTGTTACTTAATAACAATGGAATCTAAACTCACGAGTCTGCTTGTCGCTAAGACTATATTCTATAACCTAGATCTCACTTATGCAGTGGTTTCTATAAGCATTAGTCACTTGTTTTATATATTTAATGATTTATCAAACCATTACTGGTTATATGAGTCTAATGCATTTCAGTTCAGAGATAAAGTTTTGATTGAAACAGCAGTGCATTAATGGTGAAATTTTGACTTGTGCTTTGTCTTGCTTTTTTCAATTGTTCCTTATCTCCTGTCTTGTAAGATACATCTTTTACCCCTTTGTAGTCTGCCTTACCACATTTTGTTTACAATTAAAACAATAAAAGTGTACTCTTTTTAATATGGCTTGAGTTTAGCATTTTGTGATGTCAGTTGTGTTATCAAGGCTACGTAATATAATTTTGCTAAGTCTCCTGACCTGTAAATTATGTCTGTCTTAAAAGGGTTCATCAGTGTTTTGCACCTTCATGGTGCTTTTGTTATGACATCACAGTGCTTACCATGGCTACAGACTGTGATGTCATAAATGCAGCAATTTTGAGATCAGCTATGACCAGCCAGAAGTTTTTAAAACAAATTATGGAAAAAAAACTTTTGTCAATGTAGAATATTTAAGACTGATTATGGGATATGCAATGAAATAGTCATAATGATACTTTACAGCTACTTGTTCTTTAAAGCTGGCAACTATATTTTCACATCAGATTCAGTCTGTATTGTTCCTTTTGCTCTACAACTTCCACTCATGCTTAACAATGATACAAACTGTGCAATGGGGCAGGCACACACACACACACACACACTCTTACTTATGGTTAATAATGTAATCACTTTACTGGAGGGCCATATTACACACTGCTGCTCTAACTTATTCTTAATTCAAACACTCTTTTATCTAGTTTCAAATCAAAATTTGTTTTCTGAGTTTTTGTGACAAAGAATAAGAAGGAACATACATTTCAAAATGGATAAAGAACATGATTCAGTCTGATTGGCCAGCAGACATACATGATGAGAACACTACCAATTGCAAAAACAAGTCCTACTAACCTAAACATAAAAAAAATCCTTGTGACAGGATTTATGATTTTTACGGTTTTAACTGAACACACTTTTTTTCTAGCTGAGACCCAGCCACTGCCTAGCTCCCTTACATAGCTGCGCCATTTATCGGTCACTGAACACAGCAAATGAAACACATGAGAAAAAAAACACTATACAGAAAAAAAATGTTTATGGTCTGTGTGTAGAAAGGAAACACAGCCACTTCTGGCAAGACCGTCACTGTGCCAATACAACCATATCACCCCCAGGTGGCACCAATCTGCAGAGGGACTGTTTCACATACATGTTCAAACTATTTTTTTTTTATTTCTTAGTTTTTTTCATAATGATTTCCCAATGCACGCATTTTACAAGTGCATTGAGACACTCCAGGATGTTGTTATTTGTGCCCTGCAGGCACCCGACTGGCAGCATTGAACCTAACTGTGCCCCTTGGAGGGCAGCTTCGGTACAACTATCAGTGCCCTGTCATGTCTTTTTGCTTACATACTGAAAATAGAACCAATAGCAGAGAGTACATTTTGAGCAATAAGGGCCATATGATAACACTGGATGAAATCTTATTTCAACCAAGAATGTTGCCTGTCTAACTGACTGATATTAACTGACAATGTCCACGTGGAAACTCCCACTGGCTAAAAAGAAGCTTGGGATCCAGAAAACTCAGCTTCAGATCTCACCAGAGTCCTTATTTTGTGACCCTGAAGAAGTAATTTAACCCCTCGGTACCTCCCTGTTGTAAAAAATTGGTCAAAGAAGTGCCCATCTGTGGGCACCCTTTGCAAACTGTTTGAGAGGCCTTTCGGCACCATGCATTTCTGCTTAAAGTTGAACCAGCATAGTATTCTGTGGTGATTTGCATATACATCCCATGATGCTTTGCATTGTGGGGGCATGTGTGATTTTCTATTTCTTTTAAAAATTAGTTGTTTACTGAGGTATTCAAGGCCAAAAAGTGCAAAATCATGCACCTAGGGAATAGCAACCCAGATGCTGAGTATAGGATGGGGAAAGGAGCTGACAGTAACTAGATGGCAATGGAACCTTGGGTTTATTATGTCAGAGGACCTCATGGTGGCAGTGTAGTATGACAAGGCTGTGGACAGGGCTAGTGGGTTGCTGGGGTTCCCAGGGAGTGGTAGCTCCAGCAGGAGGAGGGAGGTTGTGCTGCTGTTATGGCACTCCCTGGTATACCCCCCACCTGGAGTACTAGTTCCAGTTTTGGAGACAACACTTCAGAAAGGACATAGACAGAGTGGACACTGCACAGAGAATGGCAAATAAAATGGTGCAGAGTATGCACATGAAGCCATACAATGAGAGGCTGAGGGATATCAATATGTACATCCAGGAAGAGAGGAGACAGAGAGAGGTGACATAATTGAGACTACAAGTACCTTACAGGGGTGAACAAGGAAGAGGTGGGGAGTCTCCTTCAAATGAGGGTGAGTACCAGGACCAGGGGGCATGCGATTATGCTGGGGAATGGATGTTCAGGAGAGATGGAAGGAAATATTTCTTCACTGAAGGGATGGTAGATGTCTGGAAAAGAATACCAGCAGAAGTGGTTGAGGCTAAAATGTGTCTTATAGTCCTTACCTGTTCTCAGAACCTTGTACTTAGGTTAGCCTTTGGCTTTTTAAGTAGCAATTACTACTGTTGAGGGTAGCATTTATATAAAATTGTGTTTCATTGCTGAAATACTGTATGTTTATGTTTAATAGTAGGTTGTTATGTATTTTTTTATGATTTGTAGTATGCATTTTTAATATGTTCAGTGCCCAGAGCCTCCGGGATGGGCATCTCTTAAATAAAATGTGGCTTGTCTTGCCTAAAATGGTGAGGGGCTACAAGCTTTCATGGAATAAACATAGGGGTATATTTGGAAAGAGGCAGAGTAGAGGGGAGGTTTGCCACAGATAAGATAACAAACACTAGGGCAGACAAGGTGGGCCAAGTGTTAGTGTTCTGCTGATAAATTCTATGTTTCTATTCTGGGTAAATTAATCATACAAAAAATGTCTATGATTGTCAAACACACTATGCAAACCAAAGGCCTAGACTAAAATCAAATATTTATTGTAAAGCTATGTGCGATCCCCTATACTTATATCTAATATAAACACTGGTATTTACAAAAATATTGACCGCTCATCAGCCTTAGCCACAAAGCTCTTCTTGTGAATGATCTCAGTATATTTCACATTCAATGCCAGTGCCATCAGTGTGGGGGTGGGGGGATTGGGTGCTGACAGATCTCTCTCAGATTTTAAGTTACATTAATGGCCTCTCAATTCATCCAAGAAAAATTCCTCTGAGATGCAGATCGATGCAGGTGGCTGAAAGGCTGTCTCATTTTTCATTTCCTTCCCACTCCCCTTCTGATAGCTGCATCGTCTAACTTTTTGAAGTCAATGCAGGAAAGACTTCATTTATCATGAAAATAACAGCAATTAAACTTTACTTTGTCTTGTCTGTGAGCTTTGTGCTGGCCCATAACTGTGCGGGTTAATCAAGTGTGATGGAAACTGACATATCAGACTTGAGGGCTGCCAAGGTACCTTGGCTTGGTTGTTGGAGGAGGCTTAAGCAGGCATATTCACCACAGTGGGTGTTATTGTACTAATGTGCCTGTCTTGCTGTCACAACTTTCTGTCATGTCTCCAGGCTTATCAAACCTAGCTGAAAAATTAAGTGGAGGAGGTTTAGGATTTTTGCTACTTACCAAACTAGATGCCATATTAATTTGGGTAACTATTAGGAATGGGAGGACCAAATAGGAGTCACATCAGGACCCCCTCCTTACCCCAAACTCCCCTACCTCAGCTAATCTCTCAAGCAAAGAGTCATTTGTGCCTGGTTTCTAATTTGGCACAGTACAGTCCATTTAACAGGTTCAGATCTGCCAGTGGTAACGTTCTTACCCAGCCCAAATAATTTATGTGATGTTGGATCTATATTCTTGTTCAAAATGTGAATGTTGGTGAACAACTGCAGAAAAGTTAAAAGTAATAATTTTAAATATTAAATGTTGTCACCAGATGGTTTATTAATGGGGATTGGGGGAAACATGTTTCTGTCATTTGATTCAGTCCAGACCTGCCACAAACACAATTCTGGTCCAGTCTGGAAAATGGACCCAATTTGGCAGTAGTGGTGTGTGGAAAAAAAAAACTTTAACAAGTGGAATGTAAGTGAAAGTCTGACATTCACTTACACAAAAGTTTGGAAATCCATGTCTTAACTACTGCAGAAATTCCATCTGCACTCCCGATTAACACAAATATATAAAATTAATTCCTTGTGGCTAGCGGTCCCTCCCACCACCCGATCACCTACCTGCCTGATGTGTAGTAAAAAAAAAATAACCCTGTTGGCTAGTGGTCCCTCCCCCACCAGAGCACTGGCCTGCTTCATATGTATTAAAAAAACAACCATGTCCCTGGTGGCTAGTGGTCCCTCCCCCCAACCGATCATGTGCCTGTTTCCAGTACTGCCCAACCCACCATCCTTATTCTGGATTCCCCCATATAGTAAAAAAGATTTTTCCCTCGTGGTCTAGTGAACCTCACTTCCTCCCTATCCCTGATCCAAAGTATGTATTTTTTTTTCTTATTCCCTCGTGGTCTAGTGGCCCTCTTGCCCCCACCCCAGCAGATAGTGTCCCAGCCCTCTCCCCATCCCAAAACAGAGTGGACAGCTGTCACAGTCCTCCGCTCTCCTCCATAGCCGGCAGCCCACTGAGATGTGAGTGAATGAGCGAGTGTACAGTGTGCATGTGCTTATTCTTTCACATCTCAGTGGGCTACCAGCCACTGAGGAGAGTGGACAGCTGTGCCAGTGGCCCGCTCTGTTTCAGGATTGGGGGGGCAGTAGGGTGGGACACTATCTTCTGGGTTGGGAGGCCACTTGACTACCAAAGAATAAGAAAATAAAATACATACTTTGGATCTGGGATAGGGAGGAAGGGGGGGGGTTCACTAGATCACCAGGGAAAAATCTTTTTTACTATATGGGGGAATAGGGATGGAGGTGTCGGGCAGTACTGAACATGGTCAGGTGATCAGGTGGGGGAAGGGACCGCTAACCAACAGGTACAGGGTTGGCAACTTTTTTTTTAACAGACATGTGGCAGGCCGGTGATCAGGTGGGGGGGGAACCGCTACGCTAGCCACAAGGGACAGGGTTGACAACTTTTTTTTTAATACACACGTGGTGAGCCAGTGATCAGGTGGGGGACAGTAACCACTAGCCATCAGGGACAGGGTTGGCAACTTTTTTTTTTTAATACACAAGTGGTGGACCAGTGATTGGGAGGGGGAGGGACCACTTGCCACCAGGGCTTTCTATTAAATACACGTTAGGTTGGCAGGCAGGTGATTGGGTGGGAGGAGGGTCCACTAGCCACGGGAGATGTATTAACATCTAGGGTTGGGTGGAACAGAGCAAAATTTCATACCAAGCATTTGGAAGTTTTCTGATCCTCCACAGGCAGAAGCTTGGAAACATCTGCGAAAGTTGCCAAATTTCATGAAAGTTCCACTTAGGCGTAACTGGCAACTTTTGCACACCTCTATTTGGCAGTTCAGAGTAAATCAGAACCTTCTTGAAAAATAGAGGAGTCAGAATTAGAACTGGGTTACAGCGAAAATGTCCATTTTAATCTAAACAGTCCCCAATAAGGGAGAAGTGTTGACTTAGATACCAGAAAGATCAGCAGACAGTGGTAGCTCTGCTTGAGGTGTGGGATGGGGGGATTACCAAAAGAGTGTGCATTTTACCATTTTTTTAAATTTTGGAATTTTGTTTTATTTTACTCACTGGGCACTGAAAAAATAAAACCCAAAGTCCAAGTCTGGGCTAGACGAAGTCTTCGGATGTTTTATTTAGTTATTTATTTGTTGTTTATTTGTCTGTTGACTGGGAAAACCATCTGAGGAATATCACCTGGGTAAGGCATCTGGTTCCTTCCGATGATCTTCCAGTGTTGGGCCATGCTTTCGTTACCTCCTGCCTTGACTGCTGCAATGCCATTTACCTAGGGCTACCTGGGATTGATATCTGCCACTTGTAGCTAGTGCAGATTGTGGCAGCCAGACTTTTGACTGGTACCCCTAGGACCAGTCAAAAAATGCCTGTGCTCCGCGGACTGCACTGGCTGCTGATACAGTGGCAGATCACCTTCAGGGTTGCTTTTCTAACCTACAAGGCCCTATACAATCAAGGACCCAGTTACCTGGAAGATCTCCTTCATCACTACTGTCCCCTCTGCCCTCTCTGATCCACCAATGATGGATTGCTAGAGATTCCCAGGATTCATTTATAAACCTCTGGGGCAAGGGCATTTAGTTTTGCAGCCCTGACCCTGAAGAATACTCTACCTCATTGGGTGCGAGATTGCCATACCATTCAAAGTTTTACAGTTGCTTTGAAAATGTGTCTTTTCAACCTGGCATTTTCTAACTACTAAAGCTGCTATTGTATTTATTAGATTTCATTTTATCTGGATATTTATAAACAATGTGTGTGGTTTTATTGTACAGGCACCTTGGTTTTGGAATGACGCCTTTTATAAATAAAGCATTGATTGATTGAGGAAATCTTTTCTGTTTTCAGTCACAGATTGAGGAATGTTTACAGACAATCCATATGCTAGACAATACAACATAATTGTAATGCAAGATACTATCGTTGCAGATTGCATAGGCATGCAAAGAAAAACAGAATTGTGATTTAGAGCAACCATACAGAAGAAATGAACTTTCATTCAGGCTGTGAGACCCTATTATACTGCAATTAAAGAGCACCTTTCCTGCTCTTTTTGAAATTCCCCTCCAGAAACACAATAGGAGCCTTACCTGGCCCTGCCCAAAGTTCAGTGGTACAGAAATTCAAAATTTATTGTTGCCAGAATTCGAGATGGAAGGGATCATAATTTGGTTCTGTGGAGTCAAGAGCCGTAACCCTTCCACTTTCTGATTTGGAGACACACTCCGTTTTGTGGTATAAATGTATGGACAGAGTAGGGGCACACTCCATAGAGTTGTATAAGGTCCAGTAATGTTATTTTTTTTATTTTAGCGTGCCAATTTCAACAAATCAAGGTCACCACTCAACTAACAAGGTGCTTGTTAGTTGAGTGTTGGCCTTGACTTGTTAAAATCGGCATCCTAGGATGTTAGAAATAAGAACTTAAAAATGGCTCCCTATGCAACTCTATGGAATGCGCCCTTGTGCTCTCCATACTTCTAGTTGACAAAATATGAGAGCTTGAGGGCATGTCTCCAAATCAGTAAGTGAATGAGATCGGGCTGTCTGCTCCATGGAGAAAAATTATTATCCCCTCCTTCTCGAATTCTGGCAATAATAAAATTATAATTTCTGTACCACTGAACTGTTGTGTGTCTCATCTGATGACCAGGAAAGGTGCTCTTTAGCCATCAGGTGTATGAAGACTTTGAGGGGGGCAGTGATTAGGCCAGAATATAGGTACATATTTAAAGAGGCCTTACTGTAGCACTTTGATTTCACTCTTGAAATTAAAGAGAATGTCTGAGACTGATTCACAGTTGAGGAGAAGTTACTTCATGTCTTAGGGCCCAGGTAAAAAAAGGATGTTTGATCTGCACAGGTTTTTGGGTACACTTACATTATCCAGAAGCTAACTGTCCTGACAAACAATACACTGGTCAGCATTGCCTGATAGACGAGATAACCCGACACTACTGCTTCAGATGATATTCCTTCCCGTGGGGTAAGGTAGTGGATGTGATGAAATGCTACCTTACCCCTTCTGATGCACAGGAAAGGATGGCTGCATGGGGTTGCTGGTTGAGCTGCCCCTGTGGTGTGGAGGGGAATACCACTGGTAGGTCAGCCAGAATGCTGTGTATGAGCTGGATCTGGTCCACGTCACATCAGTTTACACACTGCACCCCCCATAACAACTTAACATTTTATTCTGGGGTCTGCCCTCCCTTGCAGTTAAATATTTTAGTTACGGGGGGTGTAGGGGCAGAGCCCCCCACATGGGGGTGCAGGGGATGAAGCCCCCCTGCATTTTACATTTTTTTATGTATAATGCCTGAAATTTGTCTGTCGGGCATAGGATTCATTCAGGCTGTTGATTTCAGGCACTATTACTCAGTTTAGGAATATCATAGTACATCCTGTTTTTGCTAGTGGGGTGGGGAACCACTCTGTGGGTGATCACCTGACAGAAAAGGCATTCCAGTTTTACACTAGGCTGCTTACCAGGGGTTTGGTATATTATTTGTTACTACTGTAGTTTGAACAATAAGTCTCTACACTGAGAGAAGGCAAGGTGGGTCATTCTGGGCAAGAATTGAAAAAAGATACAGATGTTGTTAAACGTGTTAAATTTGTAAAAGGCTTCATCACAGACTTTTTGGCAGAGAACATTTTCTGCATTCAAGGGCAGGGAGGATGATATGGAAGACAACAATCACTCTGTCTATTGGTTTCATTTGTTTCTGGTTCGATAGAGGGTGTAAAGTTTTTAGTTTACTTTTTAGTAATCAGATGTGTTTTTCATAGGTCAAAGATCAGTCTAGGGTCATTCACACAGATTTGTAGCTCTGAACATTCTCTAATAAGGCACCATTCAGGCACTGTATTTGTAGGCTCTCATAGCACATGGAGGTGTACAATGGTACTGTCACAAAAGATTCGGACAGCTTTTTCTGGTTAATAGGAACATGTTTGTTAACTACCAGTGTTGTTGTTTATTAAACCCAAGCTGCAGCATTTGCTAGACAACACCAAGGAATGCTCCACTACTCTAACATCTGCATATAGCTGGACATACAGACCTGGGCCTTCTAGAGGTGGGAACTGGCATAGATTGAGATCACAAGTGGTCCCAGCACAGAACCTTGGGGTACTACAGTTTTGTTCTGTACTTGGGTAGACACAGACCTATTTTTACTAGCTAAGAGTAACCCCCAAACAGCTTTTGAAACAGGAGAGTGCTATTGCATGAACTCTAAATCGCAGCTGTTGCATTTCAGAAAACAGGTGACCAGGGTTTACCAGATCAAAAACCTTGGTGATGTCCATGAAAGCAGCAACCATTGTTAATCTTCTGTTCATGGCCGCAAGGGCATTGTTTGGGAATCTTACCAAGGCCAATGTCCTATTGTGATTATTCTTGAAACTGAACAGATCAGTTGAGTGCAGGCTTCCGCTCTCCAGGAATTCACTCTGTTGATTTGATACAATTTTCTCTTCCATATCTGCAAGGACATGTAAGACTGCTACGGATCCGTGGTTAGCTTTTTTTTTTTTCTTGTTGTAGGCCCTCATTTGTAAACCAGATGAAAAACTGCAACCTTCCACAGGTCTGGTAGCCCTCCTGTGATAACAGATAGGGTGAAGACTGATGCAATCAGATAATGCTAGTTCCTGGGCTACAATTTGTAGTAGCCTAGGTTCACAACCATCATGACCAGTCTTTCTGTAAATTTCTATTTCTAATAGGTGCCTGAGAATATAATTCACACTAACATTTTCTGTGATAAAAGGTACCCAGGACGTGGCTGGAAGATGGATCATCCAGTGGAAAATCAGTAGTAGAGTGTTTGATAGCATGGTCGAGTATATAGGTTGGAAGGTTAGAGAAAAACATTGAAGCAATTTGCTATTTCAGTAAGATGTTCTACTGCACTGCAATCAATAATCCTAGACAAGTTTTTTCTACTATTTGTAAAGCCATTTTTTGCATTTCAGAATTCTTTAGGGTTTTAGGTTAGTGGTCTATGACATCACAACATTACTGATCAAGATGCAGTTCGACTGATCAGAGACAATGAAGCAGAATGGGAGGCAGAAGGGGCAGGGATCAGCAAGAGCTATTCTTTTTGAGGCCCATGGAAGTGGAATGCCAACACTGCAAAGGTATTATTATTCAGATACAGTTATTGCAAAGGCTGGTAAATCCAATTATAAATCATGGGAACATTCCAGATCAATTGGAGTGCTCCTTTCCTCTGCACATGAGACACTCTTGATCTGTGAAGAGGGTCTCAAGTGCAGATGCCCTGGAAATAGGCACATTTGGAGAAGGTTTTTTTTTTAATTTTAATATATTATTGATCTAATTCAATCAATATTATATATTAATACCATGGCCAGGACTACTCTTACAGTTACCCTAAGAATGCACATGAGACACTCTTACAAACATAAAAGTGGTCTTGGCAGCGATATTAACATACAAAAGAGGGTTGCAAGCAACATACACAGTACTGAGCTGCTGCATGCAGCTAGAGTCATGGTTGGTGCTCACACAGCTACACCACAGAAGAGGTAGCAGTGAATGTTTCTGCAATAGTGTGAAGAAGCTGGTATCTGGGGGTGTCAACAACAGACTAGAATTAAAACAAATACTATGAAAGCTACAGCACATTTTAAGTCATTTTAAATATGTGTCATGAACATGCTTCTTGTGTCTCATGAAGAGTAGATATGAGTTTCATATCTTTCATATCTGACTTTTTGTTGTAATTTATTGTCCACAGCAAATAGCAATGCTTGTCTAAAGCTACAGTACTGCATGACTATGGCCACGTAGAGTTTAGTGAAAGAAAATCACAACTAATGGTGCCTTACACAATTCACCATGTACTGTATAGTTTCATTATGTTACTGATGTTACTACTATTATCTGGCAATATACACCCCAAACCAGGCCCCCCACAACAAACTTCTAGTGGCATAAAGAAGGTAGGTATGCTTACATTGGTGTTCATCAACATCTCTAGCCTTCTTTCTAAATTTGACTACCTCCAAGTCTGGGTTACCCAGCACAACCTGGATGTTCTCTCTGTCATGGAGACTTGGTTATCACCCAGGATCCTGGACACCGCAATCACACTATCAGGTTACACTGTATTTAGACAGGACAGGTTAACCAAAAAAGGAGGAGGCTGTGCAATATATCTGATGGATACACTCATGAGGCATGCTCTTCCTATGCCCAACACAGGGAATTCTATACAGGCACTTGCTACCAAAGTGCTGCTTGATGCACATAACAAAGCCCTCACTGTGGCATCGGTGTATATTCCACCTAAAGAGCATGTTTTGAGCTTTAATACTGTCATGGATTGCATTCGCAGCATGCATCGTAACTCTGAAATAATAATGATGGGAGATTTCAATGTTAACTGGCTCTCCCCTGATGCAGGCTCTTACAAGGATGCTGTCTCCACCATCCACTTTACCCAATTAGTTGACTCCCCAACCAGAGAAAAACTACAGGAGAGGGACAAGTAGTCTACTGGACTGGATAGTCTCCAACCACCCTGAACACATCTCGAATACAACTGTCCTCCCTGATGCAGTCAGTGACCATTCTCCTATCATGTATAACTGGTCTAACAAATTCATTAAGCCACCACCCAAAACAATTCTAAGTAGGGTCCTAACTTGAGGGCACCTAGAACCACTAAAATCACACTTAAGAAAGCAAGATTGGTCACCAATTGACTCTGCTGATGATGTTGACTCTGCACTTGATTATTTCATCAATTGCTTCAATGCTGCCTGTGACATCCATGCCCCAGTAAAGAAACAGAAACTCAAGGGCACCAGTAATCCATGGATTACACCAAGACTTATTGATTTCATGAAAACTAGATATCGCCTATGGCAGTGGCTGCGAGCCACTGGCAGGCAAGTGGATATTCAAGGTTATAAAAAAGCTAGAAATGAATGTACCTGGGCTATCCACCTTGAAAAAAATGGTACTACAAGAAAGTGCTTACTAACTCCTGGCATGATGGCAGGACGTTCTGGAGCAACATTAAGGATGTCACAGGGAAAGATCCCAAATTGGCCCCTTCCATGCTCGATATTGATGGCACCCTGACACTTGACCCAAAGATCATTACTAACATATTTAATGTTTTCACCTCAGTTGTGTTCTCTGCCCTGATTTCTTTGTGACTACAACCAATACTAATAATATAGGGAGAGTTGAACAGCCTCAGGTACTGACCCCCATTCTATTTCAAATGGGAGGCCAGAAAATACATACACAGGATATTTGGGAAATTCAGATATAGTGGGGATATGCTAGATCTTAAATTAGTTGCCCTCACCTTGGAAGAAACACAAACACCCCTAACTAAGATACTGAATTTATCACTAAGACTAGCACAATTCCCCCCAAAATGGAAATCTTCCTTGGTAACCCCAGTTCATAAAAGAAGTGATAGGGCAACATGTGAACTACAGACTGATCTCCATTCTTCCCCCACTCTCCAAAGCTCTTGAGCACATAGTGGCTGACCAGTTAGTTGAGTATTTGGAAAATTACCAGATCCAATGCCCCCAACAGAATGGGTTTAGAAAAGGGCACAACACCAACTCAGCGCTAGTTGAATTTACAGGCTTCATCCACAACTCACTTGATCAAGGCAGGATAGTGGAAGCTGTCTTTATAGATCTTGCCAAAGCCTCTGATAAAGTAAATCACACCCTACCACTTGAGCAACTTTCCTGCACAGGAGTCTCAAAAGAAACCACTGATTGGTTCAAACGCTATCTAGAAAATGTACAAAACAGGTAAAGATATCTGCTGTCCTCTCTGAAAGACAGCTAGTCCGCTCGGGTGTCCCTCAAGGGTCCATATTGGGTCCCCTCCTGTTCAGCCTCTTCCTAAACAGCCTCCCTAGCTCTTGTCATGATCAGATCCTACTTTACGTGAATGACGCAGTAATCTTCACAAGCAAACCTCATCCAAAGCTTCTTGAGAATAGGCTACAGCTTAGTTTTGTGAGTGTTAAGGAATAGTTTAGTAGACATAAGCTACTATTAAATTCCCAAAATATCAAAGTTATGTTATTCAATAGGTTCCATAACAAGCATAAATCCCACCCACTGACAGTTAGAAACAGTGTTGGTACCCCCCCACCCCAAACAGGTTCAACATTTCAAATACCACATAAAAAATGTTGCCAAGTGGTTAGCATACGTATCGGGCTGTTGCACAGGCACAAGTGCAGCTTGACTACCGTGGCACTAAGGTTAGCAATACACAGCTCAGTCATCTCTATTATAGTTTAAGGGTTGGTAGTTTATGGCTCAGTCACTTATACATCCCTAGCTCCATGGCACTAAACAAAGCCTGTAGGCTCCTCACTGGGGTGGCATGTCTCATGCATACATGTGACCTTTATGCTCAGACAAGTTGGCTTTAGTTAAAAGGTAGGATCAAATACCAGACCTGCCTGCTAGCTTAAAAAACAAGCCTTGGACTCACACACTCAGAAGTTCAGAAGTTTCTATGCCTCTTCTATAATCTTCACCATACAAGAGGCTCAGAAAATAATTTCTTCCTGGTCCCTCATTGCCGCACAATTCAAGGATAAAGATCGTTCATCTATAGAGCCCCACTCTGGCTTAACTCACTATACAGAGACATCTTTACTGAAGCCAAACTGGGCCTGTTCAAATATAAGCTCTGACGACACCTCATGGCAAACAGCAGTTGTGACTGCTTCCCCAATGCCATTCCAGCTACCTCCCTGCTGTTTCCATCAAGCACATATAAAGCTGCCCTAACTCTGGGAGCTCTGACCTCCCCTCCATCTTACCTTGATCTCCCCTTTCTCTAACCCCACTTCCTATCCTCTCATATCCCTTCACTCCCCTCTTCCTTTCCCTCTCTTCCTTGCACTGTTGTTTACCCACTCCCCACTCCCTACCTAACTTTCCCAGTCACTTATATGCCAGTTGTTGACAAGGCCTCTTTGGCTGAGTCTCATCATTTGTCCTTCAGTGTGTCTCCTGTTTTAAAATACCTAATGTTATGCTTGACACCTGGCATATATTGTACAATGCCAATTAATTTGACATGTTTGTTCCTGTAATACTTTGTTAAAATGTTTTATTCCATATGTTGCTTCTATTACCTGTATTAAATCTGCTGATGTGAAACCTTTTTAAAAGAGCTTCTAGCTCGAAGGTGTTAACAATCCAAGATCTTAATAAATGATAAATATGTCAAGTGGCAGAAAATGTAATGAATTCTTGTTAAGTATCATTCAAGATCTCTTAGCATCTTCCTCACTCTTGAGACCTTTTTCTTAAGAATTCAAAAATGTGCCATTAATTTCTACTACATCATGCAGCACTCCAGTTGGCAATTTGTTTATATGTAAAACTAAATTGTGTTGTGGGAACTCTAAACCAATAAAAATACAGTACAAGGAAAGGCTGCCCTACTTCTACAGGCCCAGTAGCAACCTTCACAGCCTCACAACTGTGACACTGGTACAAAATGCAGACATGCTTTATATATTTTTTTTGACTTGTCTTTTAGGTCATAACTCCCCCCGTTTCTCACTTGGACAAACGAGACAGAGAATGTGCTGGGAGGAAATGGCCACAGCTATGTATTTATTATAAGCCAACTGGAATTAGATTTATAACATGTTATTAATATCATATATATGAACCATCTGGCATGACTTGCGCAGCAGAGTAGGTACAGCTAACAAATTTACCAAATCTTGTTCACTGAGTATGTATAGGACCTCCTCCCTCTGGTATCAGCAGCCAAGGCCTCACCTCTCCCTACCCTCAGGGATCACCTGAAAAGGTGTAAAAGCCCTTTTAACCTCTATATAATACTGTGCAACTATCATGCCACCAATATGCCGTGCTACCCTGCTGTCTTCATGCTTAAATGATTGTGACAAACCCTGCCTAGCTACATGCCTATTACAGCAAAAAAAAAAAAACACTGGAGAAGGTGAAAAACTGGACAATCCAGTGGAAAAAAAACTAGTAAAATTCCTTTCTGCCCCCTAAGATGATCCTCCATAGTGGGTCAGCAGTTTCCTACCCTGGTTCCACATCCCTTATTTTTCAAGGGGAGGGGTTAGTAGGGTATTGGTAGAAAGCTTGGGGCTAATGAAGGCAGAGCCTTGATTGCAGCCACTTAAATAACACAAACCCACCCTTCCAGCCATCAACAGCTCCCAACCCCTGGGGACTCTACCCACCTGCCTGCCCCAATGGGCAGAAACTACTTCTGTCCATCCAGGTGTCATCCAGGGGCATGGTCTCAGACAATCCCACCTGTGACTATTCACTGCTGCTCTACCATAAGCTGAATCCTATTACCAGGTGTGACCCAGGAGAGAATTAAAGCAAAAAAAGGATAAATGACTCTTCCTCATGGTCACACAGTATGAAGGTGATGATTGTGGGATTCAAACCTGCATCTGTTGCATCTCCAGGTTCATATATCTGTGCTCTAAAAAGTAGGCTATATAGGCTGCCAACCATTTGTGCAACCATCTACATTTTGTGCACAGTATTGTTTGTAAAATACTTTACTGTTCCCACAAAAACAGCAGCATGTGTACTGTAATAAATGCAAGTTTACTTTCCCCATAACAAGCTTTGCAAATCCTGTGGTACTGTTGCTCCAGCAGAAATCATAATGGAACAGTTAGCTATGCTATGAAAAAATAAATGTGACTTTGACCCCTTGAAGACATCGGTGTCTCTGGATCATTTATTCACTGAACTGTCACATTATGTAACAGCCTTCCAAAATAAAAGAGTCCCTAATCTACACTGCACATACACAGCCCCTGTGCAGTGAAATGATTTTCGGAAAGCCCTGGTATTACTAACCAGCTCAATAATTGTATGTCAAAGTAAGAAGTGTTACTGTTCCATGATGGCACAAAATGTGTGACACATTCATTAAAAGTAAAGTAGATCCCTTCTGTAACAGCTCACTAATGAGCTCTCAAATGAAGGCAATGAGAGGAGTTTTTACAGTTGAGTCAAACTCGACACAAAGAGTTGATCTACCAACACAGATCTTTTTTTTTTTTTTTGATGACAATGATGGATATTGTCGCCTTGGTTTATAATTTTACATGCCTATATGTTTGCTTATATAATCGAAGGTTATAGAAGTACTTGGTAACAGTGGCTTGACATTTATTAAAAATCATTATTTCAACACTTATATAAGCATTCTTTAACAGGTATATAATTAACGTAACTGTGCTGATTGCCTAAGAGATATAGAGCGTAACAAGATAACTGAAACACTGTCTCCCAAATATTTTTGATAGTCTAGATTGTGCTAACCCTTTAACTTATAGTATGTGATCCCCCCCCCAATCTTCAAGGAATAGTGTCTTGAAAGGCAGCAACATATATAAAACACATACCCAACTCATCCAAATGAGGTGAGACAATAAGAATGCAATGTCTGCTAAATGATGAAATATATCTACAAATATGTTTTATAACATAAATAAGATCAGGTGCATTTTTCCTTGTAGCTGCTCTTGTTTACATATTGAAGTCATGATTGTTTTTTCCTCAGTGGGAGGCAACCTCTAACTCAGCAGGAGGCTCAATTATGGCTCACTCAGTAGGTACTTCTTTGCACACGGTCAATAGGAAAATCTGTGGCCTTCAGAAGAAGAAACATTACCCTGTTATTTTTTACATCTTGCTTTTATCTTGCCTTTCTCTCTGCACAGGTTTGCATTTGTAAGGATTGTAGTGTGAGGGAAAAAAAAAACATCCTCAGAAAAATTCTGGCAGACAAGTTGTATGTCTCTTTTCATCATCAGTCTCCAAAGTAAACTCATTTAAAGAATTGGTTTACAATGTTTGAGGGCTATTTTCTCTCCCAGTAACTGCATGCAAATTAAATATTCAATTAGGATTAACATTTTGAAGTCAGGAACATGTTTGTAATTATTTATTTATTTTAATTAATTTGAAATATGCATCAAAGAGATGATTGGAAAGCCCAATACCACCAAATTCTCCTTTTTATGGGGTCCCTTGGTACAGCAGGGTACAATAAGTGGTTAGGATATAGTGTAGTACAAATAGAATAATAGATAAGGGACAGTATATTGCATAAGCAATACCCCACAACAGGGCATGGGGTTATGATGAATTAATGCCCCAAGTGCATCTTGAGGCATACAACTGAAGTCCTAGTGTCCGTTGTCATCCAGGAAGTGCATTAATTCCCCTAAACCTATGTCCTGGAGTGAGTTATTGTGCTTATACAATGGGTTGAATGTTAAAACCAAACAAAAGCAAGTCAATTTATGTAGAAAATTATTAAATCTACTGTGTATTAATCCACCAGGTAAAGCAGTGTGTTTAAACTAACAGTCAAAACACATGCTGGGAACATGAAAACATTGGCAAAAGTTCATAAACTGTAACATGGCTCAGAAATGTGTAATGATATTGTCTTTATCATGTGACTTCTATGCATAGATGGGAAGTAGTTCCGTTGCTGAACTATGGATTACATTTGAGATTTAATCAATGGCCAGGTGATGCTATTTGACCAATTAGGTTTTGCATTACTTACTACCCATTTTATAAGAGGCTATAGTACCTTTGAGAAGTACTGCACTGGTGGGCATGTGATCCTTGAGAGCGAAGCTTGACAGGTCCAACCATGTCAACAATGGTTTAGAGCTCAGGACTACACAGTCCTCTATCTGATATTTTTGTAATGTGTGGATTCAAGTTGTTTTCATGATTCCCAACACCCAGACTGTGATCCCACCCTTCCAAAGGCTAGTGTTGTTTCTTTGTTGTGCATGAAAGCCTGAAAAATGTATGAAGCAAGCAAATAGTAAGAATAAACAGCTTTTTGGGACCAGTAACATGCACAGGGCTTTTCAAGTCTGATAGAAAGTATGCAACAAGAATGAAAGTAACCATCTGTGGCTGTTCAGGGCTGATACAATGCTGTTTCTTCTTTGGGGTGCAGGCTTAAAGAAAGAATGCAGCAAAGAGACAGCAAGTGACTGAGGATTCCATGAAGCTTTTTTTTTTGTCATCTGTTGTTTCTGTCTGAATGTGTACCATTTTTATTGCATTACTCCAGTGGCTGGCTATTACTGTATGTTATGTTTACAGTAAAAGCCAACTTGTGGCAGCTTGATGATTAGTGTAACATGGCAACATAAAATATGATGGCCAACAAAGGACTAGTAACCCATTCAGTCCCTAGGAGTATGTGTCCCAAGGGAAATGTATACACATTCTATAACAAACATAACATAACAGTTGGAACATCAAAACAATGCTATTACGAGAAAAGTGACATCAGAAGTATGGTATTACTAGATTTTATATGGTTCATGAAGGGGGAAGGTGTAGCAATACTGTATAACAAGAAATATTCACTGTCTGTTTTTATTTTCAGCATTTGGCTGGTTTCATACTAGTGCTAAAATAAAAAGACAGTGAATGTAAAGTGAATCACTATACAAGAGCAGCACTAGTTTTTCTCAAGTGAAAATAAGATGACAAGAACATGTCTGGGTATGCTCAGAACGCTAAATATAGCAAGCGTGAATTTAAGCTGTTATACAGTGTATTGCAATAGCATACATAAATGCTCGTTCCAATAGTTTACACAAATGCAAGTTAATGCAGTGGTGCCCATTAAACTGTTCCCTCATGCCAATCAGTATGCTGAGTGAAAAACAGTAGAGGATAGGAAAGGCCATACTTTGCCCTTGACTGACTTCTTGCAGTTTGCCAACTGATTGTAAGAGCCCACGGACTGAAGGGCTTTTGGAGGCATGCACATGTGTAGCATTGTTTTTGTACATTACCATCTGCTGACTCTTTTAACAGCTCTGGCCTTCAGTTGACAATGTTTTATTTACCATTTAAAAGCAGTAACACCAAATGACACCAAGCCTTACAACTAGCTGCACCTGAGTATTTCATGACAACAGCATCCAGCTATCTTTAGTCATGAAGGAACATGAT